>JADDOH010011605.1:0-78384 GCA_016648135.1 Agrypnia vestita
GAGGGTGTTCGGAAATACTACGTTAAAAACCGTAGAGCCTTCACCCGACGTAGATAATTCTAATGTTTGCCTCTAACAAGGCGTAAACTCAGTTAGGAGTAGGATCGAGCTGAAAGGCGAAGAAGAGGATCCATCACAACTTTGATGTCGCACATCTCCATAACTATTGGACTCATAATCAAGGCAGAAATATAGTGCTGCGAGGTTATTAATGTTTTCCAAATAACTCTGTATAAATGAATAATAAAAACCCACATTTATGAAAAAAACAACGCCGAAATATGCATTTGCATTGTCCAAGTGCTTTTTACCCTAATGTATCAAAATTGAATAAATGCCCTAGCTTAGGAGAATTAATTATGTACCTATCAGCCTGAAGTTGGCCGCAGCAGGCTGAAACTGCGTAAT
Source organism: Agrypnia vestita (assembly GCA_016648135.1). Classification (NCBI taxonomy): domain Eukaryota; kingdom Metazoa; phylum Arthropoda; class Insecta; order Trichoptera; family Phryganeidae; genus Agrypnia; species Agrypnia vestita. Next base: position 409 of record JADDOH010011605.1, read on the forward strand.
GATACGGTCAAAATATAAGAAATAGCGACAAACGACTCCCGTATGCTCATCTGGAACTCTAATTACATCATAATACAGGATCTTGACTCAGCTGGTGGAAGACGACCTTTTCATCAATGTAGTCTCCAAGAAATAACTAGGATCGCTGGTGTGATCCTCGCTTGCTGGATCTGCCAGCGAAGGCGATCGATGTTGCACTCCCATTTTACATGCCAGGTATATACGTTTTCCCTCAATCAAATATAATAATTTCGTTGTCTGTCCGTCCGTCCGTCTGTCTGTCTGTCTGTCCGTCTGTCTGTCTGTCTGTCCCCATAACTTCGCGTGACGTCCGTAATTTCGTTCGAAACCCGAAAGCGGGAATGAGTAGCTTATTGATCTTGCGGTTAGGACTCTAGCCTCGTGATCCAAAGGTCGCGTGTTCGAACCCTACTCCAGGCCACAAGTTATTCCTATTTTCATAGCACAAGCGTTTAAATTAGTTTGAAAATACTAAGAATATTGATGTGACACGTATTCCGCGTTTCTGTTTTTCTCTTTTTTTTCGTTCGCTATTTTTTTTAAATAAAAAAATTATCCCGTTAAAATAAAAGGGCTTTTCGTGGTGACCTATTTTACAACTAAAATCGACGAAAAAATGGTCGAGCGATGAGTTTTTTACGAACGCTGCCTTATCGGTAAGAGGTATTTAAATACTTTCTAGAGAGAAGTTGTAGAACTCAAAAAGTTCTATAAAAAAGTTCACAACAATATGTATCTATATATTAAGGTAAATACACAAATTGATAAAATATGACTAAAAGTAACTAAAAATCTACGCGTCTGAAGCCACACGGGTAAGCTAGTATATAATAAAACAAACAAAAATTTTCATTGTTTTATTATATACTAGCTTTTCAAAACCGTACAATAGGGGTTCCACCGTATATTCACAATCACAATCACTGTAGCGGAACACATTGGTATCTCGTATACACCGCGTATCACTATCCAATTCTTCTTTCTTAGTCGGTTTTTCAGTTCCTACTGATAAAGACATTCCCATAGAATCATTTGAAGATACACACATAAGAAAAGTGGTTCTGACGAAGTATGATGCCGAAAATTCCACATACAGATCACACAATAAATAGTTCAATATTACAGAATTCAATGTTGAGCGACGCGTATATTCCACGCGCATACTGAAATACTTCGAATATGCCACAAGACTTAAAGATGCGATCGAGAATAGATAGAGAACGCGAAGAGTGGTATCATTTTGGCTGAGGTGTAGGTATCAGTGCTAGAAATGTCCAATTTTTCACTCCAATCATATGCGAAAATAATAGAATTTTAATAACTAGATTGATCTAGGTATGTAGTTACAGAAACGAATCTATATTTACAAATTGTATCCAGCTTTGACATTTCCATTGTGATGACAACTTCTAATTGTCTGTAATGTGTTGTTTACATAAAATGTTTTTAGATTATACTTTAACGATTATTTACTATGGACGTTTAACATTGTTTAAATAATTAAAAAAAAAAAATATTGGCAAATCCACTTTCAAAAATGTCTAAACTAACGTTCACTTAAAATAAGGGCACTCAAATCTACTAAAAATCATTCATTTTCCGCATTACAATCTTTTTTTATTATCTTGAGGATCGCCTGAACCGTAGCTGTAGCGTTTCAAATGTCACAATACGGTGAAATTTTCAAAATTTTGAACGACAACTTTTTAAATGTTTGCGACACAACCAACTTTTTTCATATTTGAAATCAGAACAATCAACTCAAAAGGAAAACACGCATTTTGCAAAGTTCTGAAATTAGTAGTATTGGTCAATTGTAAATTCGAACTACGAAGCACTTCGGGGATCTTCAACCCGAAACTAAAGATTTCACAATACACGCAGTTGATACCCGATAATGTCCACAGTAACAGAACACATTAAAAGTCCTAGAATAACTGTTTTTTAAGACAAAAATTGCTGGAGCACCCGATTTTCCAGGTTTTCCTTCGTCTTCTTGTTGCTGGTCTCCGATAGGGCTGAACATTTCAAGAACCAGCGTAAGAAGGCTTTCAAACGACCCTCCGCTATGCGCGGAAACCGAATTTTACACTGATTGCGATAAGGAAACGCATGTGGGAAAGAAAAGCGGAGAGAAACGGGAGGAAGACAGGTGGATAGATAATCAGGTTTCGCGCCAACTAAATGCGTGTTAAAAGTGTCAAAAAATTATGAGAACTAAACAAGTACCGAACTGCATAAATCAGTAGTTCTCAATCGTTTTAGTATTCCAAAAACAATTAATATTTTAAAATAATAAATGATATTTAAAAATAAATTCATCGTTATTAAATATGAATGCACTATTTACGTTAAAGTCCGTCTAAAGAGCGTTCATTAATAAAACGAAAGTGTAATACCTACCTACATGGTTAAAAATGTTCTTAGGTTTTCACGGCCACTCAGAATCTTCAAGTTTGTGTTTTCTGGGGTATTATGCCGTGTTGTTATGACCTTTCGGGCCGACGTTTCGGATCCTTGCAGGGTCCAACATCAGCCCTGATGATGGACCCTGCAATGGGATCCGAAACGTCGGCCCGAAAGGTCGCAACAACACGATACAATACCCCAGAAAACACTAACTTGAAGTCTACCTATATGGTGTCGGAAAACTCGTTGAAAATAGAAAACGCAAGACATTTACAGATCATATTTTCATGTGTAGGTACCTACCGTTTTTTTGTGATAAGTATTTTTTTTATGAAAGATATGAATGTGTATATATGAAAGATATGAAAGATATATGAAAGATATAAGATATATAAAAGATATGAAAGATGAAGAAAGTTCAACTCGATTAAATATTTAATAATAAATGATTTATAAATAAATAAATATTAATTAAGGATATATTGTGTAAGTCTCACAGAGACGAAGCTATTTACATATGAGAAAAGTGGATGGAAGTCTCTTATCGATGGCTCAGGACTTACAACCTGTATGAGCTGGCTTAAGTGGTCACTCTACACAAGGCAACGTTCACCAATTCCATCGTAAGGACATCCACACATTATCGAAATTTTGAAAGTTCTACATATAGTTCGAATCGAGAACATTTAATATGTTGCACTGGCCTTTGCTAGAGATATCTGTTGTTATTTTTTTCTCATTAACAAGTTAGTAAGCATAGATTTCGCAACTGGTGATATATATTTTATTTTTCAAAGTGGAGATTTTTTAGCAATATTCCTTATAAACGTATATATGATATTCTTTCGATTTATTACCTTTCTATTAGAATACGCCTGAAAAATCAAATTTTCCAATATTTTTTTCAATTTTTTTTATTTAAAAAAAAAAGAATAGAGATGTGAACACATAATTCGTGTCACATCAATATTCTTACTATTTTCAAATTAAGCTAAACGCTTGTGCTATGTTTATTATTTATATTAATTTTTTTTATATAAAAAATATTATTTTCGTAAATTTATTATGTATTATATTACCCTAGAATAAGGCGGAACTAAAATAAAGTATTCACGCCTAATGAGTTTAGAACTTTTTTAAATATCAAGTAAAAAATTTAACAAAAAAACAAAAGTTTAACATTATCAATATAACCAACAAGGTGTAAGCTGAGCATTGATAATGAGCCTGTGGAACAAGTCATGAGCTTCAGATATTCAGGTGTGGAAATTTGCAGCCATAGTGATCTGTATACTGAAGTTCGAGAGCAAGTTAATAGAGCATCTAACATATCAGGGTGTCTCAAGAATTAGGACTGGAAGAACAAAATTAAGCGTATTGAAAAGACATACAAGACATGCGTGTGACCTATTGTGACTATCGTCTGTCCCAAAGGACTCCTCAGAAAATCTGAAATGAAAGTGCTGAGATCTTTAATGAAATTTTTTAAAAATCTAATAAATCGGTTTCAGCTAATTTCATAATATTCTGCCAGATAAATATTAAATTTCTTTTTTTTTTCCAATATATGTTAAAATAAAAGTCATGCTTATTGTTCTCACAGCGCCCTCTTGTATAGCTATACTCCGACGTTTTACAGAAAATACGTCAGAAATATTGAGGAAAAAATGCAATCGTTGATGTCGCTTATCTCCGTGAATTTCACCCATTTCACCCAAAGTGTAAAGAATTTTTGGCATTCAAAATTGAATGAAGAAGACTTCCAGAAGTTTTTGATACTAGCTACGGGACTTTCTGTATAACTTAAGTAAAGCAAGAGTACACTCACAAGTAAACATTATAATTATAATATTAACAATTATAATAATTTCGTTGTCTGTCTATCCGTCCGTCAGTTGCCCGTCTGTCTGTCTGTTCCCGTAACTTCGTGTAACGTCCGTAACTTATTTATAGAAAAAACATTTTTTTTCGTAAAAAAAATTTGTCGACTTTTCGGAAAAAGTTTTTTCGTATTACTTAGGAACCGACATGTGAAAGTACCGTCATTTTTGACGGTCTACAGCTAGTGCAAAATATACCTTACATATTATGTAATAATTTTAACTTGGATAATTTTATACCCGTGGTGAAACAATCATCAATGATTGAGTGAAATTTTATATTTGACATGTCAACAAAATTTGTAAACAAAGCAGATAATATTCACATTTGACGGTGTAATCATGTTTTTTTATAATTGTTTAAATACTAGGAATATATCGTGAAACAGCATAATTAAATGTACAATTAGCACATATTTTTAATTATGTATGTCGCGTGTGCTATTAGCCGATTAGCGTTGTCAGTAACACGACGAATAATACACTAGTGCTACCATACATTAATAACCTATTATCATGAATGATAATGAAAATGTCATGTTTTGCAATTGCTAGTTGAAACATAAAATAATTCGACCATCATAACATGTCATTTAAATAAATAAATAAATATCTTACCTTGAGCATGAAAGAAAATGCACACCGACAAGTGTTCCAATAGCCATTATGACAGATTTTGAAATAACATTCTATATTGTAGGTACACGTCTACTATTACCGAAAATAACATTATTTCAGTAATAAACTAAGCTTTTACGCAAATAATTGCATTTTCATCTAGCTATTTTTAATTTCGCGCAAAAACGCCCGCAGCTGTCATTTCGTCCACGTGACGTCAAGCCTCAGAAAACACTGCATTGTGTCTATGGCAACGGTTCAAAGACGCGTTGATGGGTACTGAGGCGTGACGTCATTCGCTCTGACCGGTCTTTCAGTTAAAATGGCGGATTGCACAATATTTTACTTTTATTTTATCGAAAATCTTATTAATCTCAATGTGTATATTAAAACTGGATCATTTTTTAGAATCCTTTAATTACTTGGAAAACATTTATAACCTCGCAGGATTATATTCCTGCCTTGATTATGAGTTGAAAATGTTAGAGCAATCATGACCTAATAGTTATGGAGAAATGCGACATCAAAGCTTACATTTTTTTTTCAATATTTCTGACTTATTTTTTGTAAAACGTTAGACAAACATTACAGTACCTTAAATCGAATATGAAAAATTCACTTTAATGGATGTCAAATGAAATAATAAAAACCTTCGAATTCCATTTGGAAAAAATTCCGATTGGAATTTCTGCGGGGTTTTTATCGTTTTTATTTTTATCATTTCATTACTCGTATTGAAACGAATGAATTTTTCGTAATCGATATAAGTTACTGTTATGATAGTTCAACGTTTTGTAAAAAATAAGTCAGAAAATATTTCTGACTTATTTCTTGCCAAACCTTGAACTATCATTACAGTAACTTACCTACATTGATTACGAAAAATTTATTCGTTTCAATACAAGTCAAATAAAAAATAACCCATAAAAAACAAGTTTTTATTATACCCCCTTTCTCATTTACTAGTGGAAACTGGTTTGGCGCTTAACCTACGCGTTGGGCTTCGGTCGGGCGACGCCTCGAAAGGGAGTAATAAAATATTTCCAAAAATCCAAAATTATACCATAATCAGGTTTAGTGTCTACCGGACGCGTCGCAGTCTTTTCATACAACTTAGTAAGTTGCATGAAACACTAAACTTACAGTTATTTAATATATTTCTAAAATGTAAGATGTTTTGAGCTTTGATAAGACACTTCATGCTTTGAAGATTAAATTCTAAAAACATTTGTCAGTCAATTTAGATTTTCGACATTCGTAGTGAAGTACCTATTATGTATACCGATGGAGAAATTCAAATTTAGAAAATATTCCGCGACGTTATCGGGCCGCCGTTGCTAATCAAACTTTTCTAATTATTCCAGTTTGAAAAAACCAATAAAATTTCTAAAAATCCGAAATGATACTATAATTATTAATTTTGTAAATTAAAATTTAATAGATCTTCTTGATCGTCGCCACGAGTCTACTTGCCAAGTTTCAGCTCGATTGGATCACGGGAAAAGGGTCAAAAATCGATCCAAAGTTTTTCCGACGACAAGCCGGCAAGCAAGCAAGCAGACGCCACGAGTTAATATAAAGGGAGTAAAAATTATAAAAACTTTGCCGAAAATTCTATTTTCAATTTTTGTTTTTTGCATGTTTTCTATGATTTTATTTGTCTTGTATATAAACCAAAAATGATTACAAATAAAAAGAATAACCTTTATACAATATACCAAATGCATACCTATGCAAATAAAATATAAAAATTACAAAAAAAATAACATGACGTCTTCTTCATGTTCTTAGATACTCCAAATTCCGTTTGTATAATTATTTCTTGCTTTATTTATAGTACTAAACTAATTTTTAATTTTTTGATTATTTCAATGATTTATGACAACAATATTACCGAATTCAATCGAAAATTCTATAACATTTTATTACGCACTACAATACTACTGTGGAATCATTTAGAAAGATCTACAAGCTTCTTGTAATCTCCATAACAAGTCTCTCGAAAGGTCTCGAAGGAATTCACCTATAAAAGGCGTCACGCAACGCGAGGTCGATCATTCGTGACTCTGTTGGTAGTATCACGTGATACTACCAAGAGAGCGAGCGCAGTGTGACCAGTGTGTATTCCGGCAACAGTAAATAAACGAAGATCTTAGCGGAGCAAGAAGATTTTCTACGTGCGAATATTGAAGGAATTTACCAGAAGTAATCTAAGAGATGGAAACATCGTGAATTAGTGCGAATTAAGAAACAGTGCGATAATAAGTGTGCGAAATATTTTGGAAACATTTAATGACTATAAAATTAAGTAAGGAACTTCAACAGTGACTTTCTTTGGTAATAAATTAAATTTTAAATTGTTTAAGTGTTTTATATAGAATTATAATACATTAGTCGACCATTTTTCAATTACCACGTGTTTTCTCTTTATATCGCGACTTCAGACTGTTCCATAAAAAGAAAATAAAAAGGACATCTGTCAATCATGCCAAAATGTACAAGAACAATGCTATACAATAGCGACCATGACATAATTGTCAAGATAAAACCAATGAGAATAGACCCGCATATTTCAAGAGACTAATTTCAAAGTTCAATACAGATGATGTCGGAGTGTACCAGAAGAACATTTGTAGTAAAATATACAATTTATCTTCGTGCATATTATTATTGCAATATTTAAAATTTAAGGTCTTCATAATTAAAGGCTTTATTTACTCTATACTCTATAAAGTTCATTCGTTGAGGATCGAAGTTGTTCAACACAAATTTTTAAGATTCATAAACTATAAATTATATGTTTCTTCGTACCAAATTAATTATGATTTCTTAATGAGTGTACTTAACTTATCAAAGCTATCGTGTAGGAGAACTGAAAGTGGTTAAATTTGTCTGTTAAAAATTACTTATTAATGGCATGTTGGCCTCTCCTGAGTTATTACAAATTATTATTATTATTATTATTATTATTATTGAGTACCTGGACGATCTTTTTCACGGTTTTCGACAAAATATACTTATCTTTTATTTTATAGTTTGCCTATGTATGACGTATGTACTTGATCTATTATTTGTTGTATTTATCATGTTGAAATTTTTTCATTGGATAATCATTTTCTTCTTATGTATCCACATATTACTTATTCTATTTTCTTTTAATTCTTACAACATTCGTTTTTATTATTTTTTACTTATTATTTATTGTGTATCCTTATGTGTCAACTTATTATTTTTGGGGTATAAAAACAAAGGCAGCAATATTAAAAAAAAATGTTTTGAATACAGTCATTTTACTAATACTAATTTAAAGTGTACTGAATTATGCATTTTATGTATCTATCTATCCCTTTGAAAATCATGTTTTTGAAAGTTTATTTTTAATTAAGTTTTATGTGCAATATTTTATTTAATAATTATTATTCAAGCGTCAATTATCTTTAATTTTGTAACCAAAACATTCAATTACATCGACAAATAGGTACTTTTTTCAGTCGAATCTGTTATATAACCCATTGAAACATGTTCTTGGATTATGCCATGTAATATAGTACCAATATGACACAAATAAATTTCTTAGTCAATAAAACAAAATTACAATAAAATGGATACCGAGATCTCGCATGAAAAAGACTTACAGTAAAAAACTGTGTTTTTATGGGTTAATTTTTATTCTCCGAATCACTAATTCTAATATGAGTTCATTATAGATTTTTCTTATAAGGACCGTGGGTTAATTTTGAGGGATTCCTAAGAGAGGGCATAACTTGTACTGTATCGCACTGGAGCATATTGTTACTACATTCATATCAAAGCACTATCATGTTTTCAGCATGTGTCATTTTGCTCAAGTATACATAGGTAACGGATTTTTTTAGAATTAACCCCTTAACCGAGGAATTTAGTTTTGCTTATATTACAAAGTGGCTATTTGCAACGATTAATTATTTCTATAGGAGTACGAATCATGTCGTCAAGCACATAGCAATAATCGGGGTGACGAAATGTGACGTCACGCCCATGCATATGTATACTTACTAAAAAATCTCGCGTGAAAAGAGTGGAAAATTAAAACACAGTTTAGATTGATTAGTAACTTTATTAAAAATATAAAAAATCACCTAGAAAATCACCTGGAAAATAATATATAGGTATCTAGGAACATTAAGATGGAGTGACAACGTCCTCAAAGATATCTCTGCTTTAGAGCTTCGGAACTGGCGAGAGCTGGCATTGGACTGAGATAAGTGGAGGAAAATTATTGAGGAGGCCAAGACCCACCAAGGGTTTTAGTACCAAGAATGATGATGATGATCTAGGTACATAGTAATATACATAAAAAATAAATAAATAAAATGTAAGCAATAAAAAGTAAAAAATTGAGCCATAAAAACACGCGGTGAGTCCGTGCAACTCGATGCCTAGATGTATTTTATATATGATAACGCAAAAAAAATAAGCCATATATCGTAACTCCGTTAGAGGGTAGCTTTCGAGAGGTCTTGATGGAATATTTCGTCACACCCGGTACATTAGTTTTCTTAGAATGACGAAATATCTCGTCATACTTGGTTAACAGGTTAAATATATTGAATTACATACCAACAAAACAGTTTTTTTTGGAAAATTTTACGTAGAGTTGCGTTACTAGATAAAGAGCATAGTCGAAAGATAAATGGGCAGAACCATTTTTAGACGCTTACATACTACAATGATATAAGAGCAAGGAAAATGGGTCCATACGAGCTGAAGCCAAGAGACGTGGAAAGGCGGCTTTTTATTTGTGAACAGCTACTCCAACAAACTGAAGAGGTTTTCTTCATCTTATTGTCACTGGCGAAGAAAATAGGATACACCACGACAATCCCAAGCGTCCCAATTCATGGAGTACCTAAACCCGGCCATGCAGCAACATCGATGGCAAAGCCGAATATCCATGGATCGAAGCTCATACTCTGTATTCGGTGGGACCTGCTTCGTATTGTGTACTATTTCCTGCCCAACATAACTTGGCGTGCGGCAGGATTGGAACTAAAACCCGCCCCGCCCGCACCCGGCGGCAACCCCTCGCCCTGTAATTCAGTACAATTTTGTATTTGCTCGGGAGCTGTGACATCTTGATTACCAATATACACTGAATTATTATGTTCAAAACAGTCCGGGGTGGTGCAAGAACAATTGCCAATGAAGTATTAAAGTTTTGCGAAGCTGAAAAAGCAAATAATGGACCGATATTACCGTCTGACAGTTTGACAGATAGAGCGGCCGCCGCGGAGCGCGCTGTTACCCGACCAAATTTATATTGAAGGCTCTGACACTGGTCACCGGACATTCAGTACATTATGTATTGTGTAATAAATTTACAACCTTGCAACTTCTGTTTCGCGACAGGGGCGCCCTCCCTGGCGCGCCAAGTTATCGTGGTGGCACTCTATGAGCTGCTCATACTGCGATGCTTGGAAACACTAAATGGGAAGTCCTACCCCACCCGCTGTATTCTCCAGACGTTGCTCACTCTGAACACCACTTGTTTCGATCGATGACTCATGACCGGGCTGAGCAACACTTCACTTTTTATGAAGATACCAAAAAATAGGTCGATTCGTGGATATCCTCAAAAGACGATTCGTTCTTCCGACACGGTGTCCGTATCTGCCAGAAATATGGGAAAAAGTAGTGACTAGCGATGGACAATAATTTGAGGCCGGCGCCACACTGAGCGCATCTTATGCGCTTATCAAACACACTACGCGGATGATCGGTCAATCAAATAGCTTCGCCGAATTGAAACTTATAACAACCATATATAATATTAAAACAATGCTGAAATGATATAAGAAAAACTCTCAAAATTAATGCAAGGTCCTTTTTTTAATATATATATATATATATATTTTATTTATTTATAAAAAGGTCAGCACTTGTATATGGACATTAGTACTTGCATATTGACATTAAATTTTATGCATATTATCTATGTAATTCACCTATCAGAAGACATCAAAGATTGGGAAATGAGAACTGTTACATATAATTAAAAAAAAAATCTTTTAAATTTTTTTCTTTAAACCAATCAGTTTTAAGCAATCTCTGTCTGATAAATTCAATAATCGTAAATTTACGTAGGTAATTTTAATCGTTGTTGATTTTTTACTCTAAATGTAACTAAGTTTCTATTTTTTTCTATTCCATATTGTAATTTTTAGCATTATACTTACTTATCTTATATTATTATTACTTGATTTCATACTTTTCGATTTAATTTATATTTTATTATTTAATGTTATCATTTTTGGCTATATATTTAAAAATCAATTAATTATGTGCGTTAGTTTAGTAAATGATTTTTTTATCGTATAAAAAAACAAACAAAATAAAATGTGATCAATAATGTGAAAAGTAATCAAAAAATTATGTTATGTTGTGGCCTACCTCGCAAAAATAAATCAACAAAAAAACAAATTTAAATGTTATAATTTCTTTGATATTTCTTCGCGTCATTATCGCAAAACATTAGCTTAACATAATTCATGGCAAAGAAAACTTTTTTCGACTGTAAAATATTTGTCGAACCGCGTCGTAAATTACGTACGGCCAGTAATGGTGACACCTCAACAAACCAGATGGCAGATTTTTCGCGCGGCAACACCTCGACTGCAACAGTTTTCAAACGAATTAGTACCATCAGGAAATGGAAAAGCAACAGATTGGCCCGATATGCGGTACTAAAAAATGTCCAAACAGTAAAAAACACGAGCAAAAATGTTCACTTCACACGTCGCCATTACGAAAATACAAGCTGCGCTAGATTCTTCCTTTCTACGCGCGTCCCAAAACATTATTTTGCGCCGTAAAGTCCGACAATTGGCCCTACTGCGAAACGTTCGCTCTTATTTCTCGTTTCAGTATCACAGAAATTGGCGGCAACAAATTGCGGAGAAAGTGTTGAACAAAATAAGCGCTTAAATTAAAGTGTCGTGGCATTGATGCGGCTGTGAATTTCCACCGAGGTGTGTTTTTGCGCGGTGCCTGGGTGCTGAACGATTTCCTTTTGTTCGTGCGGACCGGGCATCGGAAGGCTCTTTCGTTTTTCAAAGCTCTGAAAACAAAGCAGGCGCCGACCAATCAGGATCGAGCCTGGATGGACGAGGTACCTCCCGTGCAACGAGCGCGAGCGGTGCGGAGCATGTGCGCCGCGCCGCGCGGAGAGGGATGGAGATATAAAATCAATTTATTGCTCGATGACGTCACGGGGACGCGTGCGCGGGAAAGCGCTACCCGGCGACCCGCTGTGACGCGGTTGCCAGCGTAGAATTTTCCCGAAATGCATAAATTTTTCTGAACTATTTAAACTGGTTACAAAACTGTAATTAATTGCGTGCACCTATATACGCGCGTTAGAATAAACGCTTATTTGGCATAAATAAAACACCACAGGCTGTGTTGTATACCTAGCGTTGAAACATGGCTAGATAGAATATGCATGCAGTTCTACGGTACAACATGAATTGGAACTGCCATCAATGACAGTGAAAAACAGATTTATATTAAATAACTTCAAAACTCAAATCAACAACAATAGTGGCGCCCGGAGCATATGCAATTTTCATGACACCATTTTTAAAGTTTTTGTTGTCGCTTATAAGAATTTGCTATTGGTTAAATATAATTCGGAAAAACGCCAACGTAGCTCCTGATCGGTGAGTCGTGACTTCATGGTGTGAAAATATTTCCGTTGCACGGTGCGCGCACATTTCGTTGCATCCTCAATTTTCACTCTCAACGCTCAAATAATGTTTATAAATTCTTGCACACAAATTATCAATGGGTAGTATTGTATATTAAATACTTTACTTCATATTACCACATTGAAGATTGAAAGATTTGCCACGAGACGTGGCTGTGGGAGGAAAATGAACACTAGAAATTAATTATCGATTTATTAATTATTTTAACGAATTCACAAAGTCACTGGACACGAACTTAATTTAAACACTATTCTTTAATATACACATTTTTTATCGCTTGCTACGATATTCTGTTCAATTACAGCACGTAAGTAGTTATATTGCTCGACATCTGTCGCTTCGAATTAATCTGCGCGTTGGTGTTAAACACTCGGGACACTGGTGTTTAATCGCTGGCTAAGTCGCGTCGATCAAACTTCAGAACAAACATGATCCGCGGCGGCACTGGCCCGCTTTTTATACGAAACACGTTGGTTTATCGAATCTTCGAGAACATTCTTTACATTTTTAGTATTTACGAAAATATTCCCAATGCTTCCAGACTGTACTTTGTAGATAATTCAAGTGTGTTATGGAGTATTCCGGAAATTTCTATAGACTTCTACAGTGCGCAGTTTTATCTACATTTTCGCTTCTCGTTATTTAGGTACCATGGAAATTCGTTAATTATTTTTATAATGACATATACCTACAGATGCGCAAATTTTCAAAAACCCTTATCTTCGACCGATTTCCATACTCCTGCACCTTTTTTAGGACGGGCGCACACTAACTGATCCATACAAAAATTGCAAACAAAACGATTGTTTGACGTGGGCCTGGCTTCAGTCATGATGAGAGTGGTCCTTCACAAATTTTATTGTCTTTGCCATGTCACTCCCACTGGCTCGATGATCTGGGGGCCATATGAGAGCAAGTACTCTCTTATGGCGGAGAAAGGCCAAAAGAAGTTTCCGAGATATCTCTATATGAGAGAGTACGGGCATTATCCTTGGCTTTATCCAACCGAGTTTCTCAAGGGTATGCTTGGCTACAATAGTCTAGAGACTAGAAGGAGTGTGTATTTGATTACACATTTTTATTGATTGTTGCGCGGTACGATCGATAATACTGAAATTATGCAGAGCATTGGTTTGTATGTTCCTGATAATTACCTTAGACATCGTCAGCATAGATTGTTTCACATTCCAATATACAGGACCAACCTGCTGATGGTTATGCCTGTTAGAAGAGCTACAGCTATGCTGAACAATATCACTTTGGACATTGATCTGTTTCATATCTCTGAGAGAGTTTTCCGAAGCAGGATTCTCCTACACATTTGATATGAATATGTATGTTAATTAAAACATTTTATAAAACTCTTCATTTATAACATTTACGACTTGAATGTACTTTTATTATGTAAATGTTATATACAAAAAAAAATTAAATTGAAATTGGAATTACGTCTATTCATGAGAGTCTTGAGGTCCTCTATATCGTTTATTGTCTTACTGATACTATTCTAGGGCAGATTGTCTAATTTTAAAAAGAAGAAGATATCTTTCTTGTGTATTCTTTATACACATGGGTAACGTCCTTGCAATAAAGTTGAATCATCATCATCGTTGCATATCCTTCTTGCTGCCCTGTGACTGACTTGTGTCAGAATAATTTATTTTATTTTATTTGTATCATGAAATCTTTAATAAATTATTCTTTAATTTATTTATCTATCTATGTGAGTGTGTGTGTGCTTGTTACCAATCAATTCGATGGTTGTCACATTTTTATGTTGTATCCGTGGTTATCTCGGAAATTTTTGGTTCTCGGGTTATCTCGCGGACATGACGAGATAGCCTGTGAGGATCGGGTTATTTTGACGATATTTTTATAAAAAGTTTAAGGTCAACAATAATCGCAAAAGAACGTGCGCAGATAATATTTGAAATGTAAAAAAAAATACAAATATGAATTTAGTTTTGTCTGTTTGGCGTTTGACATCTTTTGTTTTGATTTTTTTTAAGTGATCATTTTATTTTTTCTGTCTTCATATTTCCATTATTACGTAGTGTCAAATACGTAGTCATGGATATAATATAAATTTATAAATAGTTAGTAGTTTATTAATAAATGTCTATTATTATCGTATTTGCAATCTGCATAACACTTGCGCTAGTGATTTGTATTCAACTGGCGTAGAAAGTGTATATTTATGTTTGTAAGACGACAAATTTCCCCTCACATATGGGCGCATGCATGCAAACATACATACACATAGTAGTCTACTCCTTGAAGTACTACCTAACCGACACATATACTTTATCAACTTGTTTTAAAACGAATGAATTAAAAAATTCCACATGAGCTACCTTAGAGCAAGTTCAGCATTTTATAAAATATAAGCCAGAAATACTGAAAAAAAAATGCAAATTTTGATGTTGATTTCACGCAAACTGTAAAGAATATTTTCTATTCAAAAATCAACATTTACACCTTGTATATTCGTATATTGTTAGCTTCAATTTGAATACATAAAAAAAAATGAGCGAGTCTTACAATAATCGCAAATGATGTGTAAACATCTTTTGTCAGTAATGCTTCGTCTCTTTTTCAGTAAACTTGTAAACTGCTTACAGTAGTTAGGAAGTGTCGATAAAGAAATCTGCGGCCTTCCATGAACCGAGAGTAAAGATGTTACATATCAAAAATTTAAAAAAATCGTTCTGGTCTTGAACGGATTATCTACAGCACTAAGGGCCGGTTGTTTAAAGTTGGATTAAAGTAAGCGTTTGTTTAAAGCATAAACTTTTGCGTTCTCCACCAATCAGACGATCCGTTTTCGTAAATATGTATGCTTTAAACGAACGCTTACTTTAATCCAACTTGAAAAAACCGGCCCTTACGTACTTAATGTAGGTATACTAGAAATGAAATAATGAAAATCGCTAGTTTATTCGCACGGTCTGCAGGTTAGCGTCGGATGCGCAAATAAACAAACAAAACGCCGGAAAAGTGGGGAAAATTTTTCCCCGCCTGGCGACACCGCCGCACGTTTCCCGCGCGCGCGCCGCCGGCGGCGATCCAGACCGAAATAGCGACCGCGGCCGCAGTCGGTGTCGCGCGCAACTGTCGTCCGGCCGCGCTCCTGTCGGCCGGCCGTCGCTCTGTCGCCTGGTGCCAGTGCCGGAACGTCGCCCAGCCCCCATGTCGCCAGCCAGCGGGGCGCAGCGCCCGTGAGGGGCCCGCAGCCCGAGCGCGAGGCGCCGCCGCCCGACGGCCGCCAACGGTAGCCATCGGCGAAACGTCAAACCGCTGTCCTGTCGGAATATTTTTGTAGTCAGTGTCTCGCGGTTTAAACAGTTGGTCGCGATTTTAGCGGGTTCGTTGCGAGAACGCGTGTCGCAACAGCTGTGTCTGCGAAATTACCGAAATTTCGGTGGCACCATTGACGCCGCGACATGTCAAAACATGATTTGAAAACGTGCTCTGCGCGGCTGTGTCCGAGTGGTCCGTTGTTTTTTGAAAGGGAGTGCTTGGATTTTTGGAAAACATTGGATGTGTTGTGAGTCTTTGCTTCGGAGGCTGAGTTTTAAGAGTGAAAGATGACGTTGGTAAGATTCAACAGAAGATTAGAGATCTCAACCGTGCTGTGATGTTTTTGTCATTCAAAACTCTTCTCAATTGATCAAAATTGTTTTTGTATTTCGTCTAAATTTTTTGGGAAACTGAATTTCAACCATCCGCATGTCAACAAAATAAAGATTGCGTGCTTCTGAGGTCAGTTGAGATGAAAACATGTTTTTAAATTCGTGCGCGTGGCAAATTGTGATAATACTTTTTTATAATTCAGCGCTGTCAATGCAGTCTTTAATAATTCAATTATGAAGTATTTTCTAGACCGATCAATACTTTCATTTATTGCATTTTCAGTTCGTTGTTGAATATTGACATTTTTTTCGGAAAGTGAAAATATCGTAGAATAGATATGATGCATTTACCGGTTTGAGTTTTGTAGGGTATTTTGCAGTTTATTTATAATCACGTCTACAGTCTTTCTGGCTAGGCCTGGCCTTTTGACCAGAAAGGTTGTAGAAACACGGAAAAATATCCCAGAAAACCAAAACCTAAAGATTCTGAACGGCCGTGAAAACCTTTCATTTTTAAATATGACACATGTCACATTTTTTAAAATTAAGTCTTTATCGTAAACAATATTTTTAACACAATTACTGGTTTTTGTCCATAGAGGGATAATTATTAATTGAGATAACTTTTGGTCTCGACTGGTTAACTTATGCAGAAGCGGTACAAGACAGGGGAATATGGAAGCACCTTGTGGAGTCTGTGAACCTTCAATCCTACTAAGACAAGGGGATAAAGATGATGATGATGGTGATAAGATTGATTATAGAAGTCTCACAGAAACGAAGATATTTTATATAAGGAAGTATTTATAGAGTGACTCAGAGTTTATATTTCTGTTTACATTATATATAAAATAAATCAAGTTTTTATGAGGTTTGAGGCACGCACAGTTCTCTTCAGTCTATTCATTTATATTTTTAATTTTTATTCAACTAAATCTCTGAATCTTGTTCCATTCTGTGGACGCAGTTATAACGGTCAAAATTCACTTCAAAATTCACTAGATATTAGGAAAATATATTTTTTTAGTAATTTTTTTAATGGTTTTCTTTTGTGACGCGTTTTAATTTTTTTCAAATAATTGTTTGATAGGTTACTCCATTTACCTTGCAGTGTATGTGGTGACCACCTCATGTGGAAGAGATCTTCTGTCATGCTTTTAATGTTGTCATTATCGACATGATTGCTCAGCTCATTTAAAATCTGCACACTACGCGTTATGGTTTGCCTATTCACTACATTCATATATATATAAATTCTTGTACCTTATCTGTTCTAAAATAGACTGGCCATAGTGTTCACCTTCTTCCAGGACCTCAAATTTTTTCCCCGCATTATGAGATGCAAGATCTATTACTTCTCTGGATGTCTCGTCACGTGTCCGAGATGTTGAAATTTTCTGATTTTAATTGTTCTTCAGTAAAAAGGGTTCTTCTTTTTCTTTCTTCATCCGAAACACGACATCTTCATTCACAGTTCTATCCATACAGCTTTTTTTGAGTATTCTACAACTCGAAAGCTTCAAGTCGACTTATAGATTCTTCGGTAAGCGTCAATGCTTCCATTCCATAAAATAATATCGAGAGCCTGTAGCATCTGACCATTCGCATTCGTATCTAATCATAGTTTAAGATCATGATTGCAGATCATCTTTTTCATGCGGATAAAAGTCGCTCAATGCTGCATTTGATTTCAACAGAAAGATTAAATTTGTCATTTAAAGTATACAAGACTTTGTACCTTCTCTAATTTAGTTTTAGCTATATAAGGTCTTGCTTATGACCAAATATTTTGTTTTATTTATATTGAGTTCTAACTCTCTTTCATATGTCTTCGCTACTTGATTCAGCAGATTTTGTAGAACTTCAATGTTACTTGTTAGAAATACCGTATCATCTGCATGAGGCAGGTTTTATTTATTTATTTATTTAATAGATAATACATACGATTTATTTAATAGCAATGATAACTAGAAAATATTAACAATCAAATTATTATTATATGTTGTACCTCACTAAAAAGAATAAAGATTCTTGTGTATGGTAAGGGATAATCACTTAAACACATATTGGTAGTGTAATCTAATTTAACAGACAGTGAGAATTAGATAATATACTATTTATCTAATACATCGAAAATTTTTGAATAAGCAGCCAAAAAGAGACTTGATACAATCACAAAAGTCTACTCAGCAATAAATGAGTATGAATTCGGGTATACTGGGGGAATATGCATACAAGATGCAATCGCAAAACTTGTACGATTGTACAAAGTAATTTGGACGAATCAAGTAATTGCATAGGTATCTTCATCGACCCGAAGAAAGTAGGTACTAGACAGTATCTTTTTTTAATTTTTAATTTATTTATTTATTTAAATTTATACATATTTTTATTATTACAGATCGTGCTAAGCCTTATACAGCTTGTCGGCACGTTTTTTTTCGTTTTCTTGCATAAGTACATTGCATACTTATTTAATTATAGTTAAGTTTATAAAGGATAAAATATATATAGAAAATAATGAATTATGTGAACATAACAAGACTTAAAAGTAAACTTAGTAGTGAGACTAGGTATCAGATAATATATAATCAAAAAAAAACGTGAACATTAATATGAATCACTGGGATCCAGGTGCATAAAAAATCATGGAACAGCTCAAAGTAGAAATGAAAAGGCATTGAGGCCAACAGTATGAGGCATGTGACTTGTCTAGATTTCCAGAGTCAAGTTATTTAATAGGAATTTCCTTATTTCTCTTCCTCTTCTTGTAGATTGGGTGATATTCTTGACATGCTCCGGTATTTAATTGAAGAGTCGTGGTACTGTGTTCTCTGTTGTTCTTGCTCCGTAGAAGTTGTTGATTTTTTTTTCTTTCTCCGCGAACAACTCGTACCAGAACCAAAAGAAAACGGGATTGACTACACAGCTCAACAGACCTCAGATAGTCAAATCAAACGAATCTCTAAATAATCCACCAATAAGTTAATTTGGTTCTCCAGAATCTTCCCATTTATAACGAACTACTTCTTTTTTATTTTATTTTTTAGAGACACTAACAGGATAATAGGTACATGATACTCTGATAATAAAACCTTATAAATGAAGACTATGCCCTTTATCCCAATTACAAGTGTCTTCGGCACGCTCTAGTAACATGTATATTTGCATTTACATGTAAATTTATGTATATTGTATATTTAGTGTTTGAATGTAGTGCGATTAGTATTTAATAAATAATTGATTTAATGGATCTATAGGTTCAGGTCATCGTTTAGAAAATGGATGTTGTTTATGAGTGAGTTTTTGAACGAAGATAAGGTGTCTGCAAGAATATCAGCATCGATGTTAGGGTCAGCACAATACAAATTATATGTGCGACACAACCTTGTGATGGGAGAAAAGTAACCGACATTATTAGTGTGCTGGCTTATTATAAAGAAATCCGGGTTTCTTATACGGGGTTGAACATGCAAATTTATATCAGATAGAGAGAGAGAATCTTGTGTAGCACAACGAGATCGGATATTTTCCGTCGGGACTCAAGTTTGTGCATCTTGAAAAAGGCAAGTCGATCTTCGTAGCTGTGAAGGTTGTTGTGTTGACCAGCTTTGTATGACAAAATACGTACTCTTTTTTTGCACTCTCTCGATTCCCGTAACATATGTTGTGTAATAAGGTGAGCTTCATTGAATATTTATTCTTAATCCATACATATTAGACCTGCGATAGGAGAGAGCGCCATCTCATATCGGAGGTCGTCGATCATATTGTCGATTACGACTCTATGGTGGTAGGTAGGTGACTGCTAAATTCGGTTGCGGATTTTGCGCGACCGAAAAGACGCGGTGGAAGATACGCTCTATTTGGCGCCAGCCTTATACCAGCTCCTCAAGTTACCCAGTCATGAGGTGCGATGTCTTACTACGCTTCTTTCACCACTTATTTTCCCCTGGATGACGAGTTGGTTTAGACCATATTTTGGTCCTCTCGTGATATGTCCGAGATACTCCAGCTTTCTTGTCTTGATAGTCCGCAGCACTTCTCGGTCTTTTTCCATACGCCGGAGGACTTCACCATTCGTCACTCTATCCATCCAGGAAACTTTCAATATGCGTCTATAGAGCCACACCTCAAAGCCTCGACTTTGACTATTAGTTCTTGGTTTAGTTTCGATGCCTCCACCTATAAAAAAGCAAAAGAAAGGAAATGAAGGCAGCAATATCCAAAAAAATTAAGGATTACTTATTTCTAATTTAAGATTTCAAGATTTTATAGCAAATATAGCCAAACATATGGAAATAAAAACAATTGTTTTTTAAGTTCTACCTTTTAAAATTTTATGAGACGCGTTTTGCCTTATGAGGGCATTATCAATCTAAATATTTAACATTCAACAACTCGTTTTTATATTAAAAGTATTACTTTATAATTTTTCAAAATTAATAAAGGTTTTGGATTTCTACACGATTCCAATAAACAATTCTGTTCAAACACTAATGACAAGTAATGCATATAAGGTTGAGGATAGATTTAAAACTTGATATAAATGTGATATTTTCGATAACAAATCATGTTTGTAAAAAGGTAGAATTTAAAAAACAATTGTTTTTTCCATATGTGCGATTATAGTGTTATACAAACTTACATCTGGAACAATAAATATAAAAGGAAACAGCCTTTAAAATGTATAAGAAAAATGATTTTGGAAGAGGAGGGTGCATTTTGAAATAATAATCCTCGGTGACTGCATTCAAAACGTTTTTTTTTTTTTTTTGATATTGCTGCCATAGTTTTTATACGCCACATATAAGAGAATGGCGAAAATATATCATCGAACCATAAGCATTTTATGTCGCAGGCTTTGGTTACGGTTTGGAAATAACGGTCTCATTCTGAGAAATGCACTTTTTGCCATCTGTCTGTATTCTTCTTTCAGATTACTATAATTCTATTTCAATTCAATTTCAATTTCAATTTATTTATTTTTATATAACTTTTACATTACAAACACAAATTTAATTCGTAAATGTTATAAATAATTTAGAGATATATAAACATACGTAAACAAAAGCAAATATTAAACATATATTAAATCATCAAATATCACATCAAAGGTGTGTGAGAATCCTGGTTCTGAATACCATCTCAGAGACATGGAACAGATCAATATCTAGAGTAATATTGTTCAGCATAGCAGTAACTCTTCCAACATGCATAATTATTGGCAGGTTGGTCCTGTACACTGGAATGTGAAACAATCTATGCTGACGTCGTCTTAGGTAATTATCGGGAAAATACAAACCAATGCTCCACATAATTTCAGGATTATCGATCATACCGCGCAACAATCGATAAAAATACGTAATCAGATACACATTCCTTCTAGTCTCTAAACTATTGTAGCCAAGCATACCCTGGAGGAAATCGGTTGGGTAAAGCCAAGGATAATGCCAGTACTCTCTCATGTAGAGATATCTTAGAAACTTTTTTTGCACTTTCTCTACCATAAGTGAGTACTTAAGCAAATGCGGCCCACAAATCATCGAGCCACTCTCGAGTCTACTTCGCACCAAGGGGTTGTAAAGAGTTCCCAGTACGCGGGTATTTTCGAAAACCCTGGCTGTACGCAGAACAAATCCTAACATTTTCAATGCATTACCACTGACCGCCTCTATGTGATCGTGAAATGACAGGTTGCTCACAAATCTAATGCATAGATCCTTAACATTAGACGTTCGTGTTAGATTTTGGTCAGTTTTTTGGGCCCTAGTGAAAGATGTAACCGAACACTTGGAAACATTAAACATAGGTTTATTTCGCCTTCTCCTTTACTTAATAATAATAAGATGGTCTTCTTAACTTAGTAAAGTTTAATTGAGATAATGTTTCTTGACATTTTTTTATGTGGAAAAATTCAGAATAGTACAATTAAAGTGAAATCGGTATCTACCGTCAATCCGGAAGGAACGGAATTTCGCCGACGCTGGCAATGGACCAAGTCTGGTGAGCGCAGAAGCCGAGTCAGAGACGCCCATCACTCAGCGGCGTTGCATCTTCTGCATGTCACATCTGCGGCCGATCAATCAACGCATACTCCAGAAATGCAAAACAGATGCGCGAATGCAAATTTAGATCGCAAACTAAATTTGTCACATCACTTCGAGCTATTTCGATCGGCTAATAGTGTGCACATCGGTAGAACTTTTAGAAATCTCTACATTAGACTGAAAGGGCATCGTCGTTGTAGAACTAGTAATAATTTTTCCGAATTTGCGAACCATGTCATAGCTAATAATCATTAATTTCATTTATATGCCATTAAACTTGAATATTTAGGAATTTAAACTCGGCATTTATTTTGCTTAAAAATACTGCTTTAAATAACTCTTCCCCATTTCACTCAATATTTCCGTTACAACTACTCTTGCATCAGCAACTCCAGTTCATTTTGTTAGCAATTAATCAATTAATTATTTGTATTTCCATTCAATCCTAGTAATGTAAAAAATCCATATTTGAAGAAGTCAGATAAATGTTGGTGTTGTTCCTGATGAAGAGACGGGTACGTCTCGAAACCGGTAGACCTAAGATCTAAAATCTGGTAGTCGTTTGTACTAATTTAACTAATGCTCTGTTATAATGTCCAACCACAAAGTCAATGCTTTAAATATTAAAAATACTAATAATATAATATTTTCTACAGAAAATTGAACTCTGTTAGGAAATATTCTTG
Source organism: Agrypnia vestita (assembly GCA_016648135.1). Lineage (NCBI taxonomy): Eukaryota > Metazoa > Arthropoda > Insecta > Trichoptera > Phryganeidae > Agrypnia > Agrypnia vestita. The sequence continues at coordinate 23,450 of JADDOH010011605.1, forward strand.
GCGCTTTGGGTGAAATGTCGACAGTTGCGGAGATAAGCGACATCAAGTTTGCATTTTTAAGAAATATTTCTGCCTTATTTTTATTATTATATTATCTCATCTTTTGTAAAACGTCAAGATTATTAAAAATCGAATAATAAAAATTCATTCGCTTTGATACAGGTCCAATAAAATAACTAAAAATAAACATTGCAGAAATTTTAAAATTATTTTGTAATTTTCCATCCAGACTTGCCATTCAATTTTTGTAAAGTTTTTTGTCATTTTATTTGACTTGTAATAAAGGATCGATTTTTAATATTCCATATAAGATGGTGTAGTGACAGTTGAACGTTAAACAAAAGATAAACAAGAACTATTTTTATGTCGCTTATGTCCGTAAGTGTCGATATTTCAAGTGTAAAATTTTTATATTCGAAATTAAAAGGAGAAGATTCCTCTGAAGTTTTTGCTACTAGCTACGAGACATCTTGTATGATATAATGTCACGGTGGGTTCCAAATTAACTCCAAAACAATCTAAAGTTTCATTAATAACAAAGTCACTGGACACAAACATCAGCTGGATAATTATTGTGTAATTCGCACTAGTCACTGGTTCTTCTGGTAAAACTTTGCTCGCTTTTGTCTATGGCACTAATTCACAGTTCGCTGTTAATTCGCCCTGATCTATGGCTTTTGCTCGCCGTCAAAGCTACACCGAACTGACAGCGCGGCCACGAAGCGATTTATAAGAACTTATTTCTCAAATCTTCTGGTATATAATTGCATATTTGACAGCATTCTAAAACGTCCATATTGTTTGAAAACCTATACTGTTTGTTTGAAATTCTCCTCGATTTGAGTATCTCGTGACAATTATTTAAGTCGGAGAAGTCTTTCCCCTATTGAGTTCCGTGAGTTTTCATACTATCTATTGTAGGTTATCTACTCTTATCAGATATTTTGAAACCGAACCCTTAGGTAAAAATATTCTCAGATTTTCACGGCCGTCCAGAATCATATGTGTGTAGTTTTCTGGGATATTCTGCCGTGTATATCAGACCTCTCTGGTCGCCGTTTCGGATCCCATTGCAGGGTCCATGCCAACGTTTCGGATCCCATGCACCCTGCAATGGGATCCGAAACGTTGGCCGGAGAGGTCAGATATACACAGCAGAATATCTCAGAAACCTACACACACAAGAACCCCTATTTTTTCTGTATGATGGCTTGCAATACCGTGTCGAAAGCAGGGTGTTTCCAATTTTTCTTCCGATTCTTAGAGCCTACAATACTATTTACAATACAATTTACGCCCTAGAAAGCAGCACCTTTAATCAGTCCGACCTCCACCTCCGCGGGTAAAGGTCGTCCTCCTGATGACGTTGGATAAGTATCCAACGAAACGTCTAGATTTGCTTCTCGGTACTACATACGGTGCGTATAAAATATCCGAAATTACAGTTAAATAAGCCTACAATACTTTGTGTAGGTACTCTACACGCGGCTAGACAGCTTTTTCTTCTGCTACAAGTGCATCAACTCTAATAGCTTTGACACTGATCTTTTTTTACTTTATTTCTTCTTGATATTAACTTTGACTACTGTGCCGCACTTCGCAGTACCCTTTATGCTAATTTTCATTGGAAACAGTAAGTATATAAGAGTTCCTGCACTAATTGTTTCTTACTTCCGAGAATACGTTACCGAGCTTCCTGTACACTGTTGAAGTGTTGTCTCAGTTATCACATTCTGGATCAAATTGCCTTTTCGCACTCTTGTTAATCACGTACAGCCACGTGCACGCCGTTATAGCATCAGCTGTAGTGTAGGAAGGAGGTTGTGTCAGGGGGGAGCACGCAACCTTTCAAATTACCGCACGAGGCCAAATATGTATTTAAAGGGGTTAAATGAAATCCAATAAATCAGGGGTGCCCACAACGAGGGTCCAATTTCAGAAATTGGCTTCTTCAGCTAATGCAAAGTTTGCGGTGATCAACTCTTGTGATTGCGACAGAATTTAATAAACGAGAGTGGTCGAAGAGTGTGTGCGCATGCGGTGTGAGTGGTGAGGTGATATGATCGTAATTGCACGGAGTTCTTTAAATAATTTCTCAAAATTTCTAGCTGATATTGTGGAAAATAATACGCTAACGCAAGTGCTTCGAGATTTGAAGTGATATAAAAAATAATCGTGCGGTGGTTGAGTACTGTAAATAATATTTGTTTATGTAATCATCGACGTAAGATCGGTAGAAATAAATATTAATTTAGAGTGATTTCAATGGTAGTGTGATAAGAAAGATTTTTTAGGAGTTTGTGAAGCAAGGAAGAAGGGAGGTTTAGACAGACAAGTAATTAATAATTCTTAAACGACTTGACAGGGGTCTCGAGGTAAAACAGTTGAGACAACTGCTCGGGGAGGACTTTTAGGGACGAGGAAACGAATGGGTCTACTGGAGCCTAGCTAGCTGGAGTCGTCAGGCGAACATGGCCTCGGTGGCGGCGTGGTTGCCCTTCGCGCGGGCCGCAGCCATCGGCTGGGTGCCCATCGCCACCCACCCCCTGCCGCCGCCGCCGATCCCCAAGGACCGCCGAAAGTCCGAGGACGAGAAGCTCCTCATCAACGTCAGCGGGAGGCGCTTCGAGACCTGGCGGAACACCCTGGAGAAGTACCCGGACACGCTGCTCGGCAGCAACGAACGGGAGTTCTTCTACGACGAGGACAGCGGGGAGTACTTCTTCGACAGGGACCCCGACATCTTCAGGCACATCCTGAACTACTACAGGACGGGCAAGCTGCATTACCCGAAGCACGAGTGCCTCACGTCGTACGACGAGGAGCTGGCGTTCTTCGGCATCCTCCCGGACGTCATCGGGGACTGCTGCTACGAGGACTACAGAGACCGTAAGAGAGAGAACGCCGAGCGCCTGATGGACGACAAGTTGAGCGACGAGGGGGGCCAGAGCTTGCCGCAGCTCACGGACCTGCGGCAGAAGATGTGGCGGGCATTCGAGAACCCGCACACCTCCACGGCGGCGCTGGTGTTCTACTACGTGACGGGCTTCTTCATCGCCGTATCGGTGATGGCCAACGTGGTGGAGACTGTTCCCTGCGGGACGCGGCCGGGCCGGGCGGGCACGCTGCCCTGCGGGGAGCGGTACAAGATCGTGTTCTTCTGCCTGGACACGGCGTGCGTGATGATCTTCACCGCGGAGTACCTGCTGCGACTGTTCGCGGCCCCAGACCGCTGCAAGTTCGTGCGCAGCGTCATGTCAATCATCGACGTGGTCGCCATCCTGCCCTACTACATAGGCCTCGGGATCACGGACAACGACGACGTTTCCGGAGCCTTCGTGACGTTGAGGGTGTTCCGTGTGTTTAGGATCTTCAAGTTCTCCCGGCACTCGCAGGGACTGCGGATCCTCGGGTACACGCTCAAGTCCTGCGCGTCCGAGCTGGGCTTCCTGGTGTTCTCGCTGGCCATGGCCATCATCATATTCGCCACGGTCATGTTCTACGCGGAGAAGAACGAGACGGACACCAACTTCACGTCCATCCCCGCAGCTTTTTGGTACACCATCGTCACCATGACGACTTTGGGGTGAGTCACTTTACCACACTTATTAATATTTTGATCTCCCTGCCTGATTAATGAGATATCCAAGCCTTTTTTTACACCAAGTTATAAATACAAATCTAGGATATTTCTCTTCCCTATTTAATTGCTAAATTGTCAAATTTGTTCTTTCTTTACTCTGTCGTATATAGATTTTTATATTATATCCGTCCAACTATCCAAGACCGCATATACTTTGCAGGCTTCGCTCCCGTATATATTCTTCTTTCTTATTCGTGGTTCCTGCATTAAGGTTTTTTTTATTTTAAATATAATAAACAATAGTTTTATCATGTATTTAGTTATTTATTTTTCCTGTCTAGAATACTTAAAACATCTCATCCAGTAACGCTAACCTGAGTATATTCTTCACGGCTCAAACTTAATTATAAGCGAATCTTATATTGTTATAGGTCGACCACAATCAAAAGACCATTCCCTAGCTTTGTCCGATAAGAAGAAAGCGGGGAAAGTTTCCTGGCAAGCCCGTATTACAAGCCTCAATATGATATTCCAAATAAATATATATTTTTTGGTTTAAAAAAGGTTACTTACTTCCTAGAAAAACTTATTTTGTGTTCATTTTTGCTTCGTAATAACACATATTTTTTGCGCACATTCTTTTGAATGCGGTCTAGCTATAATAGTCGCGTAATACATACTTATCATAAATCGAATCGGCGGTTCGCCAAGGACTGTCGCGTGTCGCGTGTATTTTTAATTAATCAACTCCAATTGAATTATTGAAATCAAATACGTAATCGTCTAAGCGACAATATCCGCCACAAACGCTACCATTACGCTACACTGGATGGTGTTGTCTACACGCTTAACACAAATATACTACGATTTCGCGATAATTTTACTTGTTGTGAAAGTTAACTTAATTGGCATTTTGTGAAAGACTGAAGCAGAAGTAGAATTTCATCAAATAGAAAAGTGTCATTTATATCAATAAAAACGGTGAGTTCAAACAAATTGCAGCGTGTTTAATGTAATTTTTTTTACATTTGAGATTAATTTTGCAAATGTATCTTGGTGATATATTTACATTTTTTTTAATATTTATATTATTATGCTTATAACGTAAAATAAATAAATAAAATGTCATACTATGACTATCTATCCGGGGTATTTAACGATCTATTTATAATGTGCGTTAAAAACAGAATAGTTTTCTACTTGAAATAAATCACAACTCCCTTGCACTAATCGTGTGAATATTTTACACTAAAATATTTATTACGGCAGTAATACTAACCACTTTAAACTCTTAAACAGCTTGGCGTATTTTTATGAGAACCCGAAAATTGGCGTTATAGTCATTACACGTCAACTGACTCAGATTTTCTCGAAAACTTGGCACGATAATCCAGTCTCATCTCGTGAGAATGTATTTACTTAGTGTAGATTGCCTCATTTGACTTCATTCAGTTTACTTAATCTAGAAACACAAATTAATTTCAAATGTAGCGATACACTAAAAAAATATTAATCCGACCTATTCTTAAAATAACGATACAGCTATTTTTGTGATAGTTACGTGTAACGAAATGGTAAAAAAAATTACGTGTAGAATCCCTCGTCAAAGACGAAAATAACATAGAAGCCTCTAGCACCGCTCCCGTATTATCTACAACCTTCGGGAGACGCCCGGAACAACCCAGAAGCAACGGGAACCTTCTAAATACTAGAAACGAATAGAATTGCCTAGGTCTAGGAGGTTCGAAAGAACAGCGTATCGCGTAATTAATTAAGATAAATTATAGAAATTTCACAGAGGCGATGCTATTCATATATGTGAAACGTGTATGAGAACCTCTTTACACGATGGCCCAGGGCTTGCAGCCTGTATAAGCTGGCTCAAGTGATCACTCTCCAAAATGCAACGTTCACCAATTCCATCGCAATAACATCCACATTTTATCAAATTTTTTGAAAATTCTACATCGCTCATGATAAAACGTTTTTGAGACATCCTGATACGGTTTATGCTTTATTAACTTGCTCTTGGACTATTATCTAATTTCTTAATTCGCACTAATTATTTCTGGTCACTTGTCCGAAGAACACATTTTATTACGTTGTTTCTATTACGTCGATCTCTTTTCTGAATATTCTATTTAATTTCGCACGTTATTTAAATCGCTTACGTTAGTACTAGAAAGACTTCTCGCACATCAATAGGTACTCGCTGGATATTTGTCGCTCGGCTTACATGGCTGATTTTTCCCGCTACGGTTTTGTCGCTGTTAATGACGCGTTAGTCAAATGTCAAACAGGGCTCTTGCGCGTAACGGCGCTTCTCGTATTTATAGGTAAATGTCTTTCTCGATGTTTCGAGTCCTTAACGAAATTCGTGTGGATCAACCAACCTAGAACTCCCTGGTATCTTGTAATTTAAGCGTAAAAGTGCTGTAAAGCCGTCGATTTTGTGTAATTCTTTCCGATTACCATCAAGACACAATATTTATTTATTTACTTCAATCCAAAAAGGCCCTATTATATAAAAGAGTATATAAGAACCTATTACAAGGATCTATTAAGGATTAAATAATCAATATATATATCTATGTCTCTTATATATATATATATCTAGCATATATCTCATAATATATATCTTATATATACATAGAGACACCCGTGTTTTCCCTATCCCTCCAAGTTTTTCCCTCCACAAACCAGCCAACAACCACCCACCGGTGGTTATGGTGGTGGATAGCCCTGGTGGTCCACATCGAGACTCTGCTGAGTTGGGTGGGGTGTGCTGTGCTGGGTGACGAAAATGATGCTTTCGCTAGCACATGGTTTGTTATGGGAGGCGCGAAGGGCTTCATATTGTTTCAAAATAGGGCGCGCCGACTGTGTCGGTGAGTCTAGAAGGTTCCGGAAAAACCTGCTCTAGAAAGTTCTGGAAGGAGAAGGTTCTAGAAAATTCCCGAAAGTTCTATAAGATTCTAAACTGAGTGGCGGAATGTGTCGGTGTGTCTAGAAGGTTTCTGTACATTCGATAAATTCGAAGGAGCATGTTCTAGAAGGTTCGCGAAAGTGCTATGACGATCCAAACAGTGTACTAAAAGTGCGTGCGAAGCCGCGCGGGCACAGCTAGTAGTATATATAAGAAATCAAAATCCGTGCAAAATTTCAACTCCATTGGCCATTGGAAAGCGGATAAATTATCGAATTTAAGATTCAATTCAGACAATGAAGTTAATATAAGCGTGATAAAAAATGAAAAATATCATTTGAGAGAAACTAGTGAAAAAATCATAAAATGCGCTTTTCGAACGAACGAAATATGGCTCTCTGGTACAGTTAAAATTCCATTTTTCTAGACGACGACTAATTACCACGGTTCGCAGAATTGGTCCAAGTGCAGGCGGAAGATTCATCTCGTCTCTCCGGATACCGTCTTGGCAGATTCCCTGTTTACAACCCTCGGCGACCCGACGCGCGTGACTGTCTGCGTGTGTGTATCTGTGCACGCGTGTATGTATATAAAATCTCGCGACAGCGTAAACGTTTAAATTTATATTTGTGTTTCTCGGTCACCGGGAATTCGCGGCCGACATTGTTCATTTTTATACAATCGACTCTAGCGCTGAAACCAATTCAAATATTCAATTTGTAACTTGCAAGTGAGATTGAGAATCGTACAATAGGGCAATTTCACATTTTTTTTAAATATAAAAATCTTATCTTTAGTTTAGAAAATACGTAAATTAACATTAAAATACGATTTTAAACTCTCGCCAAAACGCTTATTTTCGCGAGTGACGTTAGGCATGAATTTTTATGTCATCTGACGTTTAACACGTAACAGCGGATTCGCGTTTTCACACTTTCGTTCGTTTTTTACAAAAGAAGCCGGCTTTTTTGTATAGTGCGCCCATGATGTCAGGGAACAAGTTTTGTAGATGTTGCATGGTACCCAAATGTAGAAATTCATTCCTGAAAACTGAAAAATGAATCAAACATTAAAGCATCAATTTTCGGTAAGTTACCTAAAGTCACAAAAATTTGAGGTTACAAAAACGGCAAAATCGGAAAAAACGGAAAAAAAGAAAACAAACAAAAAAAGTGACAAACACTATAGATCACCTGTGGTTTATCGTCACGAGCAATCATATCGCGTTTTAATTTAATCGTATTTTTTAAGATTTTTATTATAAAAATTATGAATGAAAACATTATCTTCCCCCCCATGCATACTGAATCAATTTCATATATTTTCATAGATATCTGTTAAATGTGAATTTACCCTATTTCTGATGAACCAAGCAGTGATGGTGTTTAAGAAGTGTTAAGTAGAACGAATTTTTATTTGAATGCTTCTAGATATTCTTATATTCTTTTAGGCATTCTTGCTTTTTTACGCTATGTTATTTTTTTTGCATCTGATTCGATTTTACTCTACAAAATTATTAACTCACAGTTTGACACCCCTGTTTGTTTATGTTTCATGCGCCTGTAAGAGATACTCGGATACCTTCGCAAATTTATTGTGACAATACTAGAACTAACTCGCATTCAACTCTCTCGTACCTAGACTGCATAGGCTTGGTAACACTTACACATATATCTCTGATATTTTTAACTCTAGTTTAGCACATTATAAATATGCGCTACTAAAAGCTCTACACAATAAATTTATTTTAAACCTTTATCTTGGTACAGTTACTTGAGATTTGGATCTGATTTTAAAGATTAGGTACTATTAACTATTCCGTCGAATTGCGAAAAATTAGTTACCAATCATTGATGCTCAGGTTAGGTTAGGTTAGGTTAGGTTAGCAATTATTAACAACCTAGAAGCGACGGGAATCTTCTAAATACTAGAAAGGAATAGAATAGTCTAGGTCTAGGAGGTTCGAAAGAACAGCGTATCGCGTAATTAATTAAGATAAATTATAGAAATCTCACAGAGGCGAAGCTATTTATATATATGAAACGTGTACAGAAGCTTCTTTATACGGTGGCCCAGGGCTTACAACCTGCGTAAGCTGGCTCAAGTGATCACTCTGCACAATGCAACGTTCACCAATTCCATCGTAAGAACATTCACATTTTATCAAATTTTTGAAAGTTCTATATCGTTCATGATTGGTTAGGATCAGATACAAACTCAAACGGTTAATATGTCACCGGTTAAAATACCATCATCGGAGCTATAATAATAATAATTGGATAACTTGTATAGCGCCGTTTTCGCGAATACTCACCTCAAGGGCGCTTTACACAGAGAAATTATTATCTTACAATACAACTTACTGCTAGAAAAGAAAAAACTTATTTACTATTACTTATTCACCAGGTGGCATGCAAGAAGTGGAATTAAAATTGAGTACTATAATAGTTGGGAGTGCCTGAAAGAATTAGGTGTTTTCGCGGAGTGCACAACAGGAGTGGAAAACATTAGCTAGCGTTGTTGTGGTCAGATTCTATAGGTTTTTAAAAGATTGTCTAAATAAATGCGTCTATGTCTTCTATAAAATCTCTAATTCAGTACATTCTAAGGCTCGGTTGCGCCAGCAGACGTAAAGGTAAAAAAAGTTACTCGAGTGACTTTAAAGTTACTCAAGTTACTTTTTTTTACTAAAAACAGGTTGCGCCAGCAATAGTAAAAATTATTTTACTCGCCGAAGTACATACGTGAGTAACTTTATTTTACTCTTCAAGATAGGTGGGTAAAAGTAAAAATGTTGGTAAAAAAAATGGCCGTCCTCTCACAGCTGATTTGAAAATGTGACATTTGTCCATATAGGTACTTGTCATTTGAATTTTGTCGCTGTCATTTTCGTATTGAAATTTGTAAACATTAAAATTAATATTTTAATTTCGTGTTATTTTAGCGATGGTTTGACGTTTTTTTGGTTTGTTTCATAGAATAAAGTGGTTTGTTTGAACTGGTTTTGAACCATTTTTGAACCGCAAAAGTACGTATTGCCAGTGGTGAAAAACTGAAATAAATCAAATTCCATAGACAAATGCGGTATTTGAGGTTTATTCCGCTTGGCACCCTATTAGCCTTATGATTGGTTTGACAGCGGTAAAAAAGAAGTTTGTGCAACCCGAAATCGAGTTTACTCTGAGCTGAGGGTAAAAAAAGTTACTCGGGTCAATGTTACTCGAACCAAATTTACTTCTGCTGGCGCAACCGGGCCTAAGTGAATAAACCTCAACAAATTCTCCGTATTTTCTTTCTCAAACCTCGTATACGGTAGATCATCAAGAGAGACGTAGTTTCGAGAGCTGTGGTGCGGAATGAGTTAAAACAATTAGACCCGGATACAAAAGATACATACAGCTTCCGTTAATCACGCGGGGGATTATCGCGTGAGATTAGTCTAATTTATCACCCTGGACCATCATCTGGAATACTCTAGTAACTGCAGCCATTAGGAGCCCACACGCAAAGGAACAAAGAAATATTTAATGTCCTGTCATGAGCTTCTGTCGGAGAACCGGTGAGGAGTTTGCACGTATTTGGAACCGTAAAAACTGTCGGTAGCTTAGATGGAGAGAGTATATTATGCAGCTATTATATAGACAGCCAGTATTATACAGGCAGAGTATATTATATAGACCAGGTGTGGCGAACCTTTTTGGGTCCGCGTGCCAAAAATCCTCAAATATTATTTCTCGATTGTGTGGCGTGCCCAAACAGTAAAAAAATGAACAAAATAGAAAAGATGAAAAGTATTTTTTTTCTGAATTTTATTTACAAGCTTAAAAATTACAAAAAAGTTTCTTATAAATAAATCTACGAAAATAATTATTCAAAGATGATGTTGTTCTTTTTCACTTATGTCAAAAACGGTGTATTCTTGTACATATTGAATATATTATATGAACACGGTCAATATTAACTACCTACTCTACTGTCAGCGAGATTTTAGAGATCGACAAACTTATCTTCACTGACAGTGACACCTGCGACGGCGATAAACAACAAATTACAACAAACATAACCTCAAATGAAAACAAACGCCAAAGGCAGTATTGCCAGCATAAAATTGTTGGAACTTGCCAAGATAAATTAAAAAATGATTTTCGCTTATCTTGGGAAACATTTGATAATTAATAAAATGTAATAAATTAGTAATTCATGGATTATTTAATCAAATTTCAATTACTTAAACATAAAAATTTAAAAATATTTTTGAACTTGGAAATCGTTCGCGTGCCATCCAAATTCTCAAACGTGCCACCTCGGGCACGCGTGCCCTAGGTTCGCCACACCTGATATAGACAGCTCAATACGATATATTATACAGGGCGTACAGAACTAGTTCACAATACTTTACAGGTAGATTTCTGCCATAATTGGACGTAGTTATGCAAAAATCGTTCAACCCAGGTTTGGAAATCTCAATACGATATTTTATTTGCTGAAAACGTTCAAGCTCTAAGTGATACAGTTTTTTTTATAAATTCAATACTATCATGTGTCATGGCTGCGGGAGGAAAATGCTGGAAATTAATTAGTGATTTATTAATTACTAATTAATTAACTCTTCGATGTACAAATTAACACTATTAAACTTAACTCTATTCTTTAAATTACACTATTTCGCAATATACAGGGTGTAACAGAGCTAGTCCACAATACTTTATAGGTGGATTGCTGCTTTGATTATGAGTAGAAAATGTTGAAGAAACCATGACCTATATTATATAATATATTATATAATATTATATAATATATAATATTAATAGTTATGGAGATATGCGACATCAAATTTTGCATTTTTTCCAATATTTCTGACTTATTTTTTATAAAACTCTGAACTATCATTACAGTAACTTATATCGATTACGAAAAATTCATTCCCTTTAATACAACTTAAATAAAATGATAAAAACCCTCAAAATTTTCCAATTGGAATTCGAAGGTTTTTATTATTTTATTTGACTTGTATTAAAGGAAATAAATTTTTCATATTTGATATAAGTTACTGTAATGATAGTCCAGTATTTTACAAAATATAAGTCAGAATTATTTTAAAAAATTCAAACTTTGATGTCGCATATCTCCATAACTATAGATATGGTATAGGATTAGAAGCAAAAGAGTCACTAACCAACTGACGAAATTTATGTAATTAATTATTTTAAAGTAATCAGTTTATAAAATGTAATCGAGTTCTGGCACCATCTGGCAGATTCTATCTTAACGTGTATTAAAATAAAAACGCCTAAAATTTTGCATTTGGTGCGAAGCTTTTAAAATACAATTTAGTCATCTGTCAGTACTCTAAAAAATATACGAATACTTTTGAAGTGTTGCCAGCGAATAAATGATTCACAAAAAGAGAAAAAATCTTACAAATCACTTGGCGTGAGAATCAATTACACGCAGTTAAAAAAAATGTTTATTTTACTAAATAATGGTGTCTTGTTAGCTTGTTTGAAAATGGAAAAAGTGACAAGCTTTATCAACTTGTGATGTCGCAGAAAGTTTGAGAATGTTTAATCAAATATATAACTATATTATTTATCGTTTCTAAGAAAAAAATGTATGCAGGTTTTGTGTCAAGTTTGGCACTATCGGTACTGGATTTGGAAAAAGTCCGATGAACGAATGAATCCCGAAAATCTAATCTATGGATTAGTTATGGACCATTTCAAAAGGATGATTCTCTAATTTAAAAATTAAAAAGAGTAACCGATAAAAACCAAGTTTTTATTATACTTCCTTTCTTTGCAAAATATAACAACAATTAAAGACGAATTAAAACATATAACATAACACTAAACTTACAGTAATTTAATATATTTTTAAAATGACAGATGTTTTGAGCTTGATAAGACACTTCATGCTTTGAAGATTAAATTCTAAAAACATTTGTCAGTTAATTTAGATTTTCGAAATTCGTAGTGAAGTACCTATTATGTATACCGACGGAGTAATTCAAATTTAGAAAATATTCCGCGACGTTATCGGGCCGCCGATCAAACTTTTGTAATGATTCCAAATTGTAAAAAACTTTTAAAATTTCTAAAAATCCGAAATTATACTATAATTATTAATTTTTTTAAAGAAAATTTAATAGATCTTCTTGATCGTCGCCACGAGTCTACTTGCAGAGTTTCAGCTCGATTGGATCACGGGAAAAGGGTCAAAAATCGATCCAAAGTTTTTTGGAAGGCAAGTCGGCAAGCAAGCAAGCAGACGCCACGAGTTAATGTAAAGGGAGTAAAAAAACACGATTTTTTCTGAATTCAATTCATTATTAAACACACACAAACGATCGTTTCGGCTGATTAAACCATTATGAACTGATAAACATAGATCTTATTTGTGATTTTATATACCATTTATTTGGTGTACCTACATTTGGGAAAAACCTTAATATATTACTACCCGGAGTTTATCATACTACATAGTTGTTACCAAAGGTACCTGGGTACTCAACCTGGATGGACGTTTCCTCACACATTATTTTGTTTTGTATCTCACAAACTGATATTTAGGCAGTGGTCAAATAGTTTCTTAGAAGGTCACTACTTCTCATAGCGATGTCCGTCTTCCCTTTATTTCCCTCCCTTTCAAATAATTTAAATAGAGAGGATCCAAACGGATGAAAACATCTGGCTTGTACCAAAAATATTATTTTATCTTGAAGTTGAAAATGGGTACCCAGGTACCCGGGTAGTAACATAAGGGTTAATAATAATACGAAGAATACAGTTACTAGTTTTACAAATATTTATGTGAAATAATTGGGTGCTTCTAAAATATCGAAATGTGAGGATTAACGTGTATAATGCAAACAATAACATGAATAAAACAAACAAACAATAATACAGGAATAGATTATAGGTGTTAAAGAGTTAAGGTTGTTATTACGGTCGTTAGATATATTTAACTGTAAATAGTTTCGGATATTTTATATGAACCGTATGTATTTCCGAGAAGTGAATCTCGACGTTTCGTTGAATACTTATTCAACGTCATCAGGAGATGACAGTTACAAACTGTCAAGTATTTTGCGCCCTGTTCTAACGATATTCATTCAACCCTTAAGAGAAATCGCAGTAAAATCCGCCCACGTAACTAGTACATATTGCACACTGGCGACCTCCATTGTAGAAGAAGAGAACACTCCACAACAAAGTACATACAATTTACGCCCTAGAAAGCAGCACCTAATCAGTCCGACATCCACCTCCGCAGGTAAAGGTCGTCCTCCTGATCATGTTGAATAAGTATTCAAAGAAACGTCGAAATTCGCTTTTCGGAAATACATACGGTTCGTATAAAATATCCGAAACTATTTACAGTTAAATAAAGATTATTGGTGGTTAAAGACATTCCCGAAATTGATGATTAGTTGATAATGGCCTAATCAGCTGAAACCATCGTCCTGTGTTTGATAATAAATTGAACTCAGAAAAATCGTGAGTAAATTTTTTAATTTTTATATTATAAATTGGAGCTCTTTATTATTAATAAGGTCAGTGTTCAAAAAATTAAAAGATGTTTCTAACTCAGTACTCACTATTATGATTGCACTTTTATCGTGCATCGATTTTAAGCGGCGTTTCGTTATTAAAGATATTTGCATAAAAAATGAAAAAGAAGATGATGGTGATGAATACTCGCAAATGACAATTCAGTGCATCGATATCACGTCGCGTTTTTTTCATGGAGATGATTAAAAAATAATTTAACCCATAAAAGGAAAGTTTTCATTATAAATTGTTTATACGCAAGAATAATACCTGTTTGCAGAATTTTTCATTCGACTAATTTTCACCTATACTGACTGCTTTATCATAATAAAGGCACCCAAGCGTGATTATTCAGGAACCTAGCTTTTCGAGTGCCGTTCTTGGAGAAAAAAAAAATATCGTTAAGAAATAATTCCAGATTTGGTGTGTAATAATTCTATTTTTGCTTGTAACTTTGCGAAAAAAAATATAGAAAAAAATGAAAAACGACAAATAATTGAAAAGTGAAAACTCTACAAATCTAGATTTTTAGATAGAGAATAGAACCACCTCCTGCGGAGCAGCGGCTGAAACGGTGAAAACCTAAATTAATTCACAACAAAAAATGCGCGTATTACGCACTGTACCCATACTAACTCGATTGCAAGCTTGTATATTAAGCCTATTAACTTCAAATTTAATTTGAATTTTAACTATTTGGACTCAATAAAATTTCATAAATTGGACACTAGAAAACAGGCGAATATTGTCAGATCAATCCTTTCTTTTCCAAATAATACAAACCCTTATTGATTCTCCTGAAATCACCAGCATGCTATCTTTCCACGTCCCATTCCGACCTACCCAGAGAGAAGTACCTCTCTTCCCTTCCAACTTATCACACCAACAACAGGAAATCCACTCCCATTCCACGTATATGGTCAGATTATAATTACCTTTTGAATTCAATAGATATTTTTAATATTGAATATGAAGAGTATCGTCATATGGTGAGACACGAGACATATACTAGAAACTCGTCCCCCTCCCTGACTATGTATATTATATACATTACGAACCCTTTTATGCTTACGTTAAAGTTAAATTAGGAACAATCTATTGAATGAAACTGTAAAATTGTTTTATCTGTCATTATTTGTCATTTACTTATCTATAATTATGCCCTATGTTTGTCATTCTTTAATTGTGGGAGACATTTAACTATTTTTTTTAATATTTATCTTACCAAGCAATTATGTCACCCTGTTGGATGACCGAATAAAATAAAATGAAATAAATAAATATAAATGTGAAAAGACCTAGTACGGCTGCGAAACTAATATAAAGGATTTAAAAATAAAGAAAACATTGACGATGATGATAATGACGTTTGCAAGAAAGTGTAGAGTACTGAATACCCATTACCAGAATTTCAATATCTAAAATATTGCACTACGATGAAAATAATAGAGGTGCTGATTACGATATTCAAGAAATAATTTTTCGTGCCAAATATTTATGTACCACCCCATAACCCATGTGATAACCCATGACAATCTACTCAGTGCGTCACAAAGAACCGATTAATTTTCCATCGCTTACTGTTTCCGTAATGATAATACGTGCTCGATTTGCGTAATACACAAATCATTTATTAGAGTCATTTTTAATATCATTTTTTATGGCAAGCGTTTCAAATGGACGAGCATTGGAGATTTCTGCGTTCGCATTTATTATTTATTTCCGGTCGCAATAATGGCGCCATTAATTTATAGCAGGCCTTCAATTGTATGGTTGGTTTTTTGTAGTATTGACTTTTGTATTAGACGCATTTAGAATACGTGTACGATACCAGTCTGTAAATAATTTTACTCCCTTAGTACTTTTTGATGTTTCTATATGATTAATTATACCGTGAGTATCGCGTTACCGTGTAAATACTAGATGTGCCCGCGCGGCTTTTAGTCATATTTAACAATTTGTGTATTAATATATAGATATAGGTCGTCGCAGATTTTTTATAGAACTTTTTGAGTTCTACAACTTCTCTGTAGAAAGTATTTAAATATCTCTTACCGTTAAAGCAGTTTTCTAAAAAACGCATCGCTCGACCATTTTTTCGTCGACTTTAGTTGTAAAATAGGTCACTACGAAAAATCCTTTAATTGCTCTAAGAAGTGATTTAGTATGAACTGTGTCAGCTCTTGTTTCGATGCCGTAGGTCATTGTCTGTCTGACACAGGTTTTGTAGATACGGACTTCACTCTTCAATTGCATGATCTTATTCTTCCATAATATTTTATTCTTAATTATTTAACATGTTTATTAGTTCACCTGTCGATGAGAGCTTCTGTTACTCTCGAAAAAATGAATTGTAAAATATATAAAAAATATATTTACGATAATATTTGTTAACGTTTATGCATAATTTATTGCTTTTACACCATATATTAAGATTTTTAAACTATTGTTGATCTATATAACAATCTTGAAGGGTATTGATTGTTCTGTTTAATTTTAAATCATCAGCATAGAGTAAAATCGAAACATCGTGGAATATGGTCACCGTGTCATTTATAAAAAGTAAAAATGAGATGGGTCCTAAGTGGGATCCCTGAGGGACACCACTGGTCGATCTGAATTTATTGGAGGTGAACGTATTGATTTTTACGTAATTTTCTCTGTTTATAATATAATTTTTCAGCCAGTGAAAAAAGCACCCGGATATACCTATTTTTAAAAATTTAAGTAATAGTACGCTATGATCAACAGTGTTAAAAGCCTTACTGAAATATGTATATATTTAGAATCGATTTGGGCTTTCTTAAATAGTGCTTGAGTAATGTAATTCGTGTATAGGAGGAGGTTAGTTAAAGTAGATTTGCCAGCAAGGAATCCATGTTGGTTTGGATTTGGTTGAAAATTTCATAGAAATATATAATAAACCCTAAGCGTAACAGCCTCAAACTTTTTTTTTTCACTCAATTGAAGTGATGTTTTGTTTCTATATGTATTTTGTACCTAATATTATGTTAATGTCTCATTAAAAATAAAATAAAATAAACACTATAATGTAATCAGTGAATTTTTCGACAAAGAAAATTTGTCAAACTAATTAATGAAATAAGATCGCTATAAAATGATATAATTTTTAACGTGTATCTTAATTTCTATATCGCTATAAAATGATATAATTTTTAACGTGTATCTTAATTTCTTATTTTATCAATTTTCTTTTAAACGTTCAAGAAAATCTTCGCACGTTTTTCTGAACTTGTGTTTCTCATTTTGTCTTAAATATGTACATAAACCAAAAATCTTATAAAAAAGTCGCTTTGCTTCAGCCGTTTCTGTCTAAAATCGTCCATAATTAACCCGTCGCCTGGCGGATGCGCAGGAAAAGTTTGCCCATTAGGGGATAATTTCCCCCTAAAAGCATAATTTTTCACGCACGGAAGTTTCCGCTTTAGGCACAGTACGGATCGGCCATGTGACGCGATCATCGATGGCTAAAATTGGAATTCTAAATCGCTTCCACGACATGATTTTAAAAAAATATTTCGCGTTTATTTATTGTATCTGTTCAATCAAAATATAACAATACAACTTTGGCATTTATTTTTTAATTCTTAAAAGACTGTGCTAAGATATACCTTAGGGAACGGTGGTGTAACACAGTGTTACATGATTAAAAATCGCCATAGTTTTTAATATGTGGTAAAAAAAATATATTTTCAATACAGATAAGACTTTTTAAAGGTCCCTTTATAAAGTTATGTAAGGTAAACATAAATATTTCATTATTTCAGTAAATTATCTTAAAATCATGGCATATCGAATTTGCGTGCGCTCACGCCGACGGACATTACCAAATAAATTCAACGACGCGGCGACTGCAGTCCGTCTTTACCTAACACGTGTTACGCGACTCTACCTTTCTCTTTCGATATTTTTTTCTCTTTCACTGAAACCCAAGCAACCGCTGTCTCTGTCCTACATGAAATGTATGGTATTGTCCTGCTCTTCCGTGCTCGATTTAACTGCGACCTGCAATATTCTGCTCTCTTTTACACACTGGCCAAAAATACTAGAGTAATGAATAAATATTTTTTAATTAAAAAATCCTTACATTCGTAACAGTTTAAATTAGTCATTTTGGTCTGAAAATGTCTATTCGAGGATTACAAAAAATGTAACGTTATAGTTTTCGTAAATAAGGTAGATATTTTATATTTTGTATGACATGTAGACCTACGTTACACCACCGACACACAGGAGTTAAAAACGCATTTTTCTTGTTCATAGCATAGAGGAGACAGCTAAGCGTTCGTGTCTTTCCGTTTTTATACTTGATCTATAGATGAGAGGTTCTGCTACTCTAGAAAAAACAGTAGTATAATGTGTAATTAAACTCTTCTTCTTCTTCTTCCTATACTGGCGGAAGGCCACTAAGGCTTATTTGGGCGGTTTTCCACCTCTTTGCTGTCTTCCCATCTTTTCGGGTGTCTTCCAGGCATCCTTCTTCCCTCTGGTATCTCATGTAGAGCAAGGTGTGGTAGTCTTTGGAAGTCCATTCTTTCCATATGGTCTCCCAATACCTTCTCCTTTATCTCCCCTATCTGACAACATCTTGGATATCACATATCTTTCTGATCATGGTGTTTCTAATTCTATCGCGTAAAGTCTTGCATGTTATTTTTCTGAGGGTTTCCATCTCTGTAGTTCTAAGAAGGGACTTAGCGCAAACTGTGCCAGCTCTTGTTTTGATGCCACAGGTCATCAGACTGACACAGGTTTTGTAAATTCGTACTTTACTCTTCAGTTGCATGTCCTTGTTTTTCCATATTATTTTATTTATACATCCTGATACAGTCAAAGCTTTGGTCAACTGGCTCTTTACCTCTTCGAGAACATTACTACGGCTCAGTACCTTGATAACATGATATTTCAATTCCGTCGCCTTTTCAATGGGCTTATTTTTAACGGCATGGGTTGTTTTGAGTTAATAATTGTACTCAAGTAGAATAATAACATAGTTTTTTTCATTCATTTCGACAACCTTCAGTTAGGTTCATTATCTTATAAGGCGAAACGTAGGGTCCATTTACTTTATGAAAGTCACTTGCATTAGTGATACCCTCTGTAACACGTAAATTGTGTAGTATGGCGGAGCGGTCGTTTCTTTGTTTAATATTTTTTTGCTTAAAGATACAGTGACCACAAAATCGCGAATATCTCTAAGTTAGGAAAGGAGAAAACGCTTTCAGGTCAAGCAAAAGAGATAGTTCTAAATATATATATATGTCGAAGAAAAATAATAATGTTATTAGTTTTTGTAAATGCCCTGTAATTCTCACTAATGTAAGTCTCACTTTCATAAAGTGAACGGACTCTACCTCAAGTAATCTACATGAGTATGAACAAAAACGAATAGTCGTATTTCCATACATGTGATTATTGAGTTTTATAAACATGCTTCGGAAATAGTATTATCATTGCGAAGTAATGGTGCATATTATTGATCACTTTATTTTTCATCGCAATATGTTCAGACATGCACTTTAGTGTCTAGTTTTTATGTACATATAATGTATATATTTCATATTTTATTTTCAATGTACAATTCGAATTCATTGTAGTGTATGTATGTTACGCTTGGTAGTCATATTATATTAAATACATGTGCAAGAATTTAGATGGTCTCATTTTTATTATAACTCGTTTGCTCTCTACGTGTGTTCTGTTGTCAAACTATTTGTGCTCTATGAAATAAAATATTATTATGGATTTATGATTAATATTACTCTCGTTTGACATATTTAGGTGTTGAAAAAAAATTGATATTTTATGCGAGTCTTGTGGAGATTTCGCTGGAGTAATATCGTAGCGTCTTCAGGAGAGTGTACCATCGCCACGAGGGTCAAGGCCCTATCGACAGAACTGTACTATAAAGAACTAGATTAGAGACTTAATTGAAATATACAAACATCCAATCTTCGACAAAGACGACAGCTACAAATTATCAAGTTTATAGCAACCTGTTCTCATTACTATGATTCCACCTTTGAAATACGACTGAGAAAAGTTCGAAGACATCTTCAGTTCATAATGCATCTGGGGAATTCATACCACAATACAGAAAACCCCCAATCTAGGCCACACACACATAGTGGCAAGGAATGCCACATAAGCAAATCGGGACACGAGCAGGACACGCGCGGTCGGCGGTTCATTGCACCATCAGCATTTCGGACGATTTCTTCACACTCACACAGCCGCACTCCAGAAGACTCCTTTGTTCGTAAATTATATAAAAAGAGGCACACGCTCTAGGCGGGCATGTCAGTCTGTCACCTACCTCCGGCGGCGGCCGGAGGCTATGGCCCTTAGAGTATCTATCATTGTCTTTATATCATAGTCATGTATATTTTTTACTTGTTTTATCGAGATAATAAATCAACAAATATTCTACGCCTTTGGAGCTTTTCCGTTACATGACGGTGGTGACCCGAAAAAGCAATTGCTCCTAACCATCTCTAAGCCCCCAAACATCAATAGCACACTTGCGACCCCTAGCGTAGAAGGAAATAACACACCTCCACTCAGTGCATACAATCTGCGGCCGCGTAATAAATAATCAGTACGTCTTTGACCTTCGCGGCGATAGGGAGTTCTCCTGATGACCCTGTGATATGACTCAGTGAAACTTCGGATTCTAATCTCAACACATCAATATAGCTCGTATAAAACATCATTCTGTTTCAATATCAAAATATATTATTATTGTCTCTATTCACAGATAAGTAATCAAACTGGAATTTCTATTTTTTTTCCTATTTTTTCCTAAAAATATGAATACAGTTGCTTTAAAACAGTGAGGTAGAAACGGAAATATTGTCACGTGTGTTACTGCGGGAGGAATGAATGAAAACGCTGAAAATTAATTAACGATTTATTAATTAATGATAAATTAACTATTCAATCTATAAAGTCACATAACACTTATTATTAGCACTTAAACTAAATGCTATTCTTTAAATTATACTATTTCGAAATATATCACTCGTAAATAAATATTTTATTATAGCTGGAACACTTTATTTAATATTCACTAGAACATTTCATCCAGTTTCCACTCGCAGTAATCGCTCCGGATTATTTTGCCTCTTCCCATAAGAACTTTGCTCGATTATTCCCTTCGATATCTGTCGCTTCGCAATTTCACGACTGGGCACACCTGGCCGTTGTCTTGCGCACTTGCGCACTTCGCGATGATTTCGCACGGTAACGAACTGTCAACGCAGACCACAACAACTGTCCCGCTGCGGTCAGCGCTTCTATTCATATCCAAAAATCCTGGTACTTTCGTGCTTTCTAGTATGTAGGAGAAGATTCTCGTGGCCTCTAGGCTTTTCTTGGTGTTTCCTCGAATGTTTTAGATATTTCTCAAATATTTTAGATCACCCTTGGCCGTTTTCGATGTTTCTATAGTGACAGGTGTGCGTAATTCTTTTTAGCAGATGCAGACGTGATCGTTATAATATTAAAATTTCATCATAAGTGTTTCACATACAGCGCGCACGCGCAAAGACAACAGGAATGGCCAGCATCAAAAAATAAGTGACGAGATTCACAGATTACTTTAAAATACATATAACAACGTGAATAAAATATTAAATACTTAAATTTAAAAGTTTCCCGAGTGGTAAAAAACGTGTGTAATATTTCTACGCCTTACATATTATCTATATATTTTAAAGCAATCTGTACATCTCTCAACTTCATACGATTTCACAATTTTATTATTGTTTCTTGACAATGACAGGTGCGCACTACTTGATGCGTTTTTAGCGCAATCGTAATACAGATAATCATTTTTTAAAGCTACAGATACTCATGCTTATTTAGTGGCACGTGAGCATGCGCAGTATCGACCTTCTCTAGGCCTTGCTTATTAGTGGCATGTGTGTACGCACATTGCTAGTAACGAGCATGCCACAAGCCATACAACCGCCGGTTGATTTATGAGCATGCCACTTTGTGGCATGTGTATCTGTACCTTTATCCATCTTCTTTCTTTTGTCCAGACTTCATATATGCAATTTTCATCTTGTATCTTCCTTTAATTCATCTTTTTTCTTTTGTCCAGACCTCGTATATGTATATATGCAGATGTATTTATCAGATATCTTTATGCTATATATCTTTTGCAATTCTTTTTCTTCTTATCTCTTCCCCTTTTTACTAAGTAGATCTGTCCTTTCCTATCCAATTCTGATTCCCCCTTTACCTTTAATTCTTTGACTTTCATAGTTTGTTCGTAACTTAAAAATTTCACTTTTTTTTTTGTATAACTGAAGTTATTGTTGCTATATGTTAATATACAACATGTTAACTCTGTGGAAACTTGTAAGATGGTCTCTATACTATGTAATAATCATGTGTAATCTGATTTTTGTATGTACTGTTAGTCTCCCATGAATAAATAAAATAAAATAAAAAATAACGAAGACTGCCAATTTTCAGATATTAATGTTGAGCATCAGTTTTACATTATCTAAAATCATCCTTAACTTATGAGGTGTTATTACTACGACGTAAATAAACCTCGAATAAGTACACCCTTTATGTCGATAACCCATCGGCGCACCCTCATTTAACGTTTGGTTCGATAAATAAATTAACCACGCCGAGCGCGACCTTAACGATATAATTACACAATTTAACTGCATTGATTTATTTCTGTGGCCGAATTTGGGTTACATGTTACATTAATAATATATTTCAATATAAGGATGACCCGTACATGTATGTATACAGCATGTCGATAATTTTATGAATCTACTTTTTAAAGTACAATTATTTTAAAACGTAACGTTCCGTTCCTTCGACAGCACAATAATATATATAAAAGTTATTAATATATATATATATATATAGATATTATATATAATATATATCTATATATATCTATATATAATATATTATATATATATCTATATATATATATATTATACTTCCAATTCCAATTCCGAAAGACGAAATACATTGTTCGGAAATCGACTAGCGAGAAGACGTCAAAGCTTCGTTTGATATTCTCGTAAACAGTCGATTACTTCCCGAATAAAAATGGAATAATATAAATAAGTGAATTAATAATTCAAAGAGAAACATATAACTATCAAATATTGACGACTTGTTAAGTCGCTGGGATAGTGAAATTGGTAACACGCTGTGCGCGAAACACAGAGGTCCGTGGTTCGAATCCAGGTTCCAGCATTTAATTTTTCAGTTTTATTATTTGATATTTGTGTATTTCTCTTTATTTCATTTATTTATTTCGTATTAAATATTACGGGACTCGTTCCTTAAATAAATGAAATATGTTTAATATGTATATCTATATATATATATATATATATATATATATATAAAAACCCGTGTTTCCCTATGCGCCAAGTTTTCTCCACAACCAGCCACAACCACCCAGCGGTTGTTATGGTGGTGGATAGCCCTTGGTGTCACATCAAAAATATACGAGTTTGGTGGGGGTAACTGTGCTTGGGTGGGAGTGGATGACGAAAATATGCTTTCTAGCACATTTTTTTGTTATAAGAAGGTCGAAAATGCTTCAGATTGTTTCAAAATAGGCGCGCCGACTGTGTCGGTGAGTCTAGAAGGTTCCGGAAAAACCTGCTCCAGAAAGTTCTGGAAGGAGAAGGTTCTAGAAAATTCCCGAAAGTTCCATAAGATTCTAAACTAAGTGGCGGAATGTGTCGGTGTGTCTAGAAGGTTTCTGTACATTCAATAAATTTTTTGAAAGTTCTGGAAGGAGAATGTTCTAGAAGGTTGGCGAAAGTTCTTTGACGATCCAAACAGCGTACTAAAAATCTACGCGTGGAAAGTGGAAATAGTCGGTTATGGAAATGGGATCCACCACGGTCCGTTGCATGAGCAAAAGCTCCCGTATCGGCCCGACTCTTTCGCCATTTAGGTTGGCGTTGTGAGCGATTAAATGTATATTCTCTGATTTTGAGTCGTGCGTTTGGAATTATTATCCGTTTTTTTCCTACCGCCCGCGTAATCGAGAGTCGACCGTATTTGAATACGTAATCCACCGTTCCGGCGATGACACGATGGACCGTCGTGCGTCGAACACCTAATAACGATTAGGATGCTGTTTCATGCATTGAATTTCAAAAAACGAACAAAATTTTTATCAACCACATTATTTGTTTTGAACGTCTAACATCGAAACCACTTTATCTTTGTCAGGAAGGACAAACAACGACTGTTCCATAAATTAAGTATGTTAATAATTCAAATTTTGGGTAGGGGCGTGGCCTCATTTTCGGTGTGGCGTGGAGTTTGGCATAGAAACGTTGAAATTGGGAATATGTTAGCACAAACACACTAACACACACTATAATCTCATAAATGATATATTTTTTTTTATGTTACTTTATACTTTAATGTACAATACTTCATCAAATAAATAATTATTTTTACTATATATCTTCATGTTTTGTATCTACGTACCGGCATATGTAAACTATGCCTGTCTCAACACAGATATTTCTAGTTAGGCAGGCACAGTCCAACCAAAGTTTGTATGTTCAACCTAAATAGAAATAAATAAATGTATAAATTTCCAAATTATCTAACTGAAAGATAACGTTCATAAACCACGCGGCATGATCAAGGGGGGGGGAGGGGATATGGCAGATTCTACGCTGGGCTACGTGAGGGCAGGGAGGTTAGAATCGAGCTACGTAATTTTTCATTTATTGTAATTGGCAAAATTAAAACTGTAAAGAATATGCGATAGCATATGGATATATATTTTCATAGTTTGATTAATACTTTTGTATTTTAAGTACGTTTCATATTCACACTGTCACACGTATGCGTGTCCTGTAGAGCTAGTCGATAGCTAAACTAGTTTTAAAAATAGTTTTCCTAAGAGAAACAGCACAACATGTCTTCTGGAGTTAATAGGGAAAAAACGTTCCATTCGAAGGTGGAGGGAGGGGGAGTAGGGGGGTCAGACAAAAACCATGTTACGGCAACATGGGTTCAAAAGGGTTCAACATGGAACCACGTGGTTTATAGACGCTCCCTAAGGCCTATATTATTTATATGTAAAATTTCAACACCATTTTCCTCTTTAAATGTGTGGCCTATCTTCAAAAGATGGTTTGAGGATTCTGAGAAATTATTGTCACTGACGCATCTAAGGTGTTTTTTAATTCTATTTTTAAAAATTCGTATACATTTGTATCCATTTTCGACTGGAAAAAATGTGATGCTTCCTTCACACGTCCCCGCCGCCGAGTTAAAACCGCGAATAAAATATTTGATTACCATTCGAAAATAGCGTTCGTAAATATTTATACTTTTAATAACATATTTATAGGTTATTAAATGTTTATCTTTCCGTATATCATATTCTACCTCTTAATGTTTTATTGCGCATGAAAGCTATAAAAGTGTTCGTTTGTTTATACGCCTAAGTTATTTCGAAGCGCTTCGACGAGTATGTCTACCTGTTCAAAAATTTGAATAATTTCTATCATCTCATCGTACCGAATCTGAAATTATCATATTCAACATCTAATACTCAATAATCGTAGACTCTCGTGGGTTATATTTTCATCTCGAGTCATTCTCAGACATTATTTTATTTTCCAAGTTCAGGGAAATATAACATTCCATACACAAAACACATTCTTATACCGCGCATGCAAAACCTTCAACAATAATTGTATCGATATTGACCTCTTCAATATTTGTCTTACCGCATTTAAAATAATGCTTTAGATTCAATGTAAAAATAGACTGTGACCAATCACTCGCTACATATAATCTTCTCTTTCTCCACCTCCTTACCCTTTACCTCCCATCCATTTATTATTGTTTGTTTCTAATTTCTTCATTTATTACCATTATTTTATTTAAATATTGTTTATTGATTACTATAATATATTTTTTGGTTTTTCAAATATTCTGTTATCTAAGATAGTGCTCAATTTACTACGCCTTTAAACATCTGTGAATCCTTGTAACTGGTTTATGCAATGTACACTGTACTCTAACATTTTAATGATTGAAACTGTTAAGATTCCTTAATTAAATAAATAAATTAAATTAAATAATTTTATATTGATGAAGTCGAACACTCGCAAAGCAAAATTGTCAATAGCATCAAAAAGATCACTTCCAACGCCAAAAATAACCATAAAAAACGAACCAATAGAAAGAGTCACGGAATACAAGTACCTAATTAGGTGCCTGGGTGAATGAGAACTGGGATCCATCTCAAGAATTAAAAGCTCGAATAGAGATGGCAAGAAATGCGTTCCTCAGAATGAGACCGTTATTTTATAACCGTGACCTGTGCCTGCAACTTAGAACGCGTATGATTCGGTGTTGTATTTTTGCCATTCTCTTATATGGACACTTAACCAAGAACAAATCCGTAAAGTTGAGGCTTTTGAGATGTGGATCCATAAACGCATATTGAAAGAGTGACGAATTATCAAGAATTAAAAACATCTTGGTATCCGGCGCTTCAAAGTCATTCTCGTCGCAGACTCCGCAGAGATAGTGATCAGCCAACAGATGAATCATACACACAACACAATACTGCACATCATGACTTCGGCACGGTATTGCAAGCCGATACTTAACCACAACACCAACATTCAAGACAACACATCAGCCTTGATGATGGACCCTGCAATGGGATCTGAAACGTCGGCCCGAAAGGTCGTAACAACACGGCATAATACCCCAGTAAACAAAAACTTGAAGTGTGGCAGATTGGAGGGATGTGAGCCACCAGTATGTTAGATGCGGTGGCTGTGTTTGATGTACAGGTATTCGCGAAGGCACAGGGTGACTGCACATTTCTGCCACAGATGTGCCGTCAGCCTGGCGCGATAGCAAGTGTGCGCGGAAGGTGAAAAGAGGAATGTGTGCTAGAGGCTGATGTGTATTGCGATACAGGATGGTAGAGAAAGAAGTACTCACAGTTGACTAGACTTTATTGTAGGCACAGGTTACTTTACAGGAATAATATTGGCGTTACAATGTGTCGCAGCGCGAGTTACTTCGTGGTGTCGCAAACGCCTCGGGCTTTGTTCGGGCGCTAATCCCTCGAGCATGATTGGCTCGTTTGGGACGCTCGAGGGACTAGAATTACAGGCAGGCCTGGCACGCCACAGGCGTATGGAAAAAGACCGAGAAGTGCTGCGAACTATCAAGAAAAGAAAGCTGGAGAATCCCGGACATATCACGAGAGGACCAAAATATAGTCTAAACCAACTCATCATGCAGGGGAAAATAAGTGGTGAAAGAAGCGTAGTGAGACATCGCACCTCATGACTGGATAACTTGAGGGGCTGGTATAAGGCTGGCGCCAAATAGAGCGTATCTTCCGCCGCGTCTTTTCGGTCGCGTAAAATCCGCAACCGAATTTAGCAGTCACCTACCTACCACATTTTTGGAAGACTGAGATTCATGAAGCTGTGTGGAGTTTCGAATGTGTGTATCGGTTTTCTAACTCTGGAGCTTGAACATTCGATGGCGGAGCCTTTTATTTCTTATATATAATGTTTAAATGTATATTTGTAATATGTAGTCTTTCTTGTGTTTGTGTTATATTTCTTTCGTGCAATATTTAAATTTTATTTCTAATATTTAGTCTTTCTAATGTTATACCTTAAAAAAATGTACAGATAATTGCATCAGAACAGACATTGTCTGTTGAAGCAACTACCTTCATTTAAACAAAATTTTACACGAATAAGTAAATAAAAACATAAAATAAAAATCATTCCGCAGCGGATTCAGTGTGCGATGAATCTTATACAGGGTGGAATTCTATGGATCCTACAGAAATAATAGCTATTTATATTTATGAAGCCTTATAAGATGGAAGAAAGCGTGAATATTGGGTACATCCCCTAAACATGCAAGAAATAATTACGGGACAATTCTACACCTTGTGTGAGAAAATTAGACTGTATCTAGATAAAGCGTATCAGTGAGTAGCTTGTTGGTCTTGTGGTAAGGACTCTCACCTCGTGATCTGAAGGTCGCGCATTCGAACCTCACTCAAAACCAGCAAGTAAGTCCTATTTTCATAGCACAAGCTTTTAGCTTAATTTGAAAATAGTTAGAATATTGAAGTTAGAATATATGATGAACTACTTTGACAAAGACTTACATAACTAAGAGAACTACAATATTTAGAAGTGCAATATCTCCTGAAAAGAGGCTGACTGTCACTTTGAGGTAAGTCAAACCAATTGCACTTTTTTCTTAATATTTTATTTACTGTAACATTCTATTTTTTCAATTATTAAATTTACATTTTTATGATTATATGGAAAGTTAAAAAAAGTTAAGTCAAAGTAAGTTATAAGATTTTTTTTTTTAGGGAGTCGAAGAACCCAATGAAAACATGTTTTATGGGTTCATTATTAGGTATTTTCGACTTTTACCATTGTTATGTTATTGAAGGATTTGGAGTTAAGGTTATAGAAATTATTCATGACGGTCCTTAAATTGGTAGAAAAACATCATATTTTCTATCCATACATGAGCTTAATTATTATATATTTTTATTTAATAGATAAATACATTTTTTTATAATAAAGATATTAACAGTTCTAACAATGGTATTTCTCTTCTACATGAGTAATGTAACTCGTGAGTAGGAGAGGAGTATCATTATATTTTAAATATATTAAATAGTAAGTAGTACATAATGTGTAAAAAGAAAAAAAAACTAATATGCGATTATGTGAGACAAAATTAAAATAAACTAATAATAATCAAAATTTTTAAAATGAATATAGTAATAAGAAAAATAGTGGAAAATTTTAAGCAAACATAACAACAGTATGCAGTATAAATAATATTAAAGAAATATTATTACATAGTAAAATGTATACACAATTAAGTAATACGTAAGTAAATCACATATATAATAAAATAAAAAAATAATTAACTCTGAGGGTATTTTTTAGTAATTTTCTTAAGGGCCTAATCATTTTTTCAATCCTCATTTTAACAGGTAATTCGTTAAACCATTTCACACCTCTAAATGTATAGTGATGCTGAGCAGTTGTGGTATGTATTACAGGGATATGTAATTTCTGCTACTTGATACTGTTTGGGTCAGTTCGTTATTACTGTGAAAATTTTTATAATGTTGAAAAATGCAATTTTATTTGTAAATATTTTGTAATGTGGGGACTTGTATTTATTATAATTATAATTTTATATTTTCCTATTTGAGTTTTGAGAGTATCAAAATCTGATTTAATTCTTTTAGATGTTTGTATTTTGTTTCTACGTGATATAGGTATCTAGCAAGAATGCTCAATAATATCTTAAAAAATTGATTGAAAATATTTAGCAGTTGTGATAATATTTTTCGTATCTTTAAGGGATGTTTTACCTCAGTTTTCACGAATTTCTAAGATTTATTTATTTAACGCCCTTATGGGCTTTTATAAATATACAGAATATAAATTAAAAAAAATAACATAAGACAGATAAAATAACAATACAGTCAAAAGGTACAAATAATAATAATTAAAAGGTAAAATAATAATACAGAAAAACATAAGACAGATAAATTAATAATAAAGTTAAAGGTACAAATAATAATAGTTAAAAGGTAAAATAATAATACAGAAAAATCCATTATCCATTTTCATTTCCTTGAAATGTAAAGAATTGTATCAGCTTTGTCCTATACACAGTTATATTATCAGCAAAAATGTCAGCCACCTCTGCATGTTCATTCCCTAATGAATGTAATCTGGGAATTACAGAGTTTGCTAATGCATTAGTACTGACATTTCCACTATAATAGAATAACGCACTGTGTCTTGATGACCTCGATGGGGCATACAAGTCGATCAGACCAACAATCTGGGGGCAATCAATCATGATATTTATGATCCTATAAAGAAATATTAGGTCTGTCACAGTACGTCTCATAGACAATTTTAATAGTCATAAATAACTAAGGAGATATTCATAATTGATATCTTTCAAACGTATATTTAATTTGTAATTAATAAATCTTAAGATTTTTTTTTGTATTCGTTCAACTGCCGTTGAATGATTAACATAGTGAGGCGACCAAATGATGGAGTTATATTACATATATACAAGATGAGATATACATTATTACCCTCCCTTAAACGCGTTGCCTTCAAAATGTTCATCGGCCATTTTATTAAATTATGCACTCGTCTGGCCGTTCGCCGTTTACCAACTATACAAATCCCACTTTGGGGGAAACGAATTCCCGAAACATTTAATTATTTATCGCTAATCATCGAGGTGAGCCTGTTTACGGGCCGTTCGGGCCACTTCTTTCGCCGCTTAATAATGAATAGCTATTATCGGGCGCCGCCCCAGCCCAGCGCTCCGCAGCTAACTGCCAACGGTGCGCCGGTTAAGCCGCGGTCACAGGGAATATTCCACGAGCTTTATGGCGCTCTGCATAATTCCACAAACAATTTTGTGCTAATTGACTCTGCTCCCCCTCCCCCGCTCCCCAGCAGCCCCCCGCCGCCGGACCGACCGACCCTCTGAAATATTAAGCGCGCCTAATTGGACGCGCCACTGGTAAAAGTTCAGAAAGCCGGAAAAATGACCGATCGAAATGGCCGCTCTGTGATTTTGGGTGCTGTGTTGTAGTTTTTATTATGGAAAGGGCTAAAAACTGGATAAGGCATGAATTTGATAGATTTGTATTGTTCGTTTATCTTAAATATGTTTTATTTATATTATTATTATTATTGTAATAATCTTATTTCGGGATGAGGTTGCTCCAAGTAAAGACTTTGTTCTCGTAAGTATTTATTCGGTAACAATAACGGTTTAGACAATCGTTTACACAGTAAGGTGCGGTCTGGATAACAATGGTAGTAAAAGAGAGAGCGACTCGACATTCACGCGCCTTTTTATACATTCTCTCTCTCTGTCATGCAGTCTCTTTCTGGCGTCGCGACATACGTTCCTCAGATCTATTACAATTATTTTTTTATTATTAACTGTAAAACGTGTTTTATGTTAGGTATATGAAAATCCCTTTAATTTTCTTGTACTTTAAAAGCCCACTAAGGCGTTGATTAATAAATAATAAATTTTATCTCAGTATGAATGTGTGCTTTTTACTATTTAAACAAAGTATTTTTAATTATGTTAGTTATGTTAGTGTATAACCTCTGACTGAGATTTTTTGTCTACCGGTTTCGAGACGTACCCGTCTCTTCGTCAGGACTACTAGCATGTAATACCACTACACACCACAACCATAGTATTATTCACACACTAACACATTCCCAAATCCTTCTCACATGCGTGTTAATAACCGAAGGCTAACGTGCAACATAAGTTTCTACCAAAAAATATCAAAAATTTGATGGGAGGGGAGAATGATACGGGGTGGGATCAATTTTTTTTCTAAAGTATATTTTTATATGTATATTCTGAGAACACAATTAATGGATTTACAGGTATAGTTATTAATTAAGATAAATTATAGAAGTCTCACAGAGACGAAGCAATTTAAATGGAAAACGTGTTTTGAAGTCTTTATTGGGAAGCCCATAGTTTATAACCGGTTTGAGCTCGCTTAGGTGATCACTTTGATCAATGCGACGCTCACCAATTCCACCGTAAGAACATCCACACATTATCAAATTTTTAAAAGTTGTATATATATTCTAAATCAGTAATCTTTCAAATGTTTGAAGGGACTATGCTAGAGACATCTATGATCCTTCCTATGGCATAGTACACATAAATTTCATACGCGTTTCTCATACAAATAGTTTCATCATTATATATATATGTATTGAAATAAATAAAAGAAATAATAATATAATGAACAACAGAGACGATAGCATTCGACTTCCGACCGTATGGAGTAACATTCTTAATAATAATAATCAAATTTCTAATACAAATAATATTAATAATAATAAACCAGAAATCACGATGAAAACACCGAAGCAATTAGAAAATCCAACCTTCTCAATATTGTATAATGACGATAATAAAGTAAATATACGGATTACTAGAAGCCGAGCAAAACACATTAATGGCGTCGCTGGAGAAACCCACTCCTCCACAAACACCTGACGCAGAATTTTTCAAACTTTCACTTGACGGTGAGCTCCGGACCCAAACGGTTGTACGCTTTTTGGAGAAGCAGCTCATCGACAAGGCGCCCTGAAGATGAACAGTGAGATCTGTTCGAAACGTCGGCAGACGACTGGTCCTGACGACCAGAATTTGACGCGGGTTACCCCCAAAGTAGTTAGAACTAACATATATATATTATGTTATATAATAATATATATATAGATATATATCAATTAAACATTTTCTCTTCATTCATTCGCTCATCGTGTACTTCTTCAAACAAAAACTTTTTCAAAAAACGATCGAAATATTCTTGTATGAAAAATTCGCATGTAAACAGAATTTGAATCAATATGGCACGGTTTTTGAGACGTTGTTCCTTTTCAAAAAACGTGTGCATTTAAAAAAAAATAACTTTCATGTTTTAAAGATATTCGGCCTAAAACGGTTCCGTATTTAAATGTTTCGAAACTATGCAACTTTGACAGCTGCATTGCATGTCAAACGAATTGATACGTTGCTTTGAAAAAGAATATCTGACAATCACGTCGTTTTCACAAAAAAAATTCTCGAATATCACTTTTAATCGTTTTTGCCCAGATGACTAACGAAAACTTGAAATACGAGAAGCCACATTTTGGCATTGAGATTACACAGCTAAAATCGTAATTTGATAAACAGTTCTAATTTTCAATTCAATAACCAATCATCCGACAGCTTTCGAATTGAGCTCTTTATGATTGGTACTCGATTCAAGATGGTCGATAATATATTATTTATATTGCTGGAACACATGTTTAAGTGAATAAAATTGTGACAGTTTAATGGATGCGCACGAATTTCGTGGTCTCGCATTATCGCTAGGCATGCACAGCGTGCGCAAGCCGTTATAATAAAAATTTACCCTAAATGCGACAAAATACAAAATAAGTATTACTCAAAAAATTACGACCATGGTTAGATAAAGAGTTTAACCGAGGTATTTATTGCATTTCTGAAATTCGAAATTTTTTGATAAAATCTAGTATAATTATATAATATATTAATGGTGCTCTTATGCAATTATGGCCAATAAGAATCTGTCAAAGGAAGCAACACCAGCGGTACATAATGGCGTTCTAGTGCCAACCCTGATGTATGGAAGTGAAGCCTGGAATTGGCAAAAAAGGAATGTAAGTAGACTGAATGCGGTAGAAATGCGATCACTAAGACGCTTGTGTGGAAAATCTTTGGTCGATAGAGTGAGGAATGAACAAATTAGACATGAATGCAATGCTGGCTGTAGTGTGGTAGATAGAATAAAGAAAGGAGTGCTGAGATGGTTTGGTCATGTGGAACGTGTGATCGAGGAAAGGATGGTTAGGAAAATATATGAGGCGAGTGTTGAAGGCAACAGTATATACTTGATACTACAAGTATTTGAGGACGGCCCCGTTAAAAGCCGCAACAACCGTAGAACTTGTATGAGAAGACGTATGAATGTGGCCGAAGCAAAAGTGGTATGCCAGGATAGAAGAGTGTGGCATTCATTCCTCTCTGCCTACCCCTGCGTGATGGTTAGTTAGCTAGTTAGTTAGTTTAAAATCTTGTATACCATATGGCCACACAGGGCGCAGGGCCTAGTAAGGGCAGCTATGCGGATTCAGGTATTGTCTCTTCCTTTCGCGCTTCCCGGTGACATTGGCCCGAATTGAAAAAAGCGGCGAGGTGACTGTTGTGGTCAGAGAACGGAAGAATCGGTTCAAAGTCACGAGGGTGGAAAGCGAGGGATGGGTTGGTAGGGGTGTGAAAGATTATTCCGTCGCGCTTAATTAAAATCTGGTTTTAATCAAAAATGTAAATGAGAGAGAGAGCGATTAAGTGATTTAGTTGGGTCAGCGATTCTGGCGGGAGGCTCGGATTCAGCAGCCTTATTCAAAGCCTCCATAAAACGGTAATAAGTATTGCTTGTTCGAGTCGTTGAGTCTTGTTTTTTTTTTTGATTTGTATATCAACATGTTATTTAAGTTTATTCCTACAATTTAAATATTAGTTTTTTATTTATTTAATATTCATAGAAGACCAACAGCACAATAAAGAAGCATAGAAAACATTAATATAATATAGATGGCCACCACTTTTATGGTCTCCACTTTTAGAAATATGTTAATAACGATAAATATGTTATGAAGTAAACTTAGGCATGTTAAGAATTAGAAGAAAGAATAAAAAAAATTAAACAAAAGAAAAAGATTTAATTATTAGCAGATAAAACATAGGCAAGTTAAGAATAATACAAAAAGAATGATAAAATAAAAATTAAACAAGAGGAAAAGAGACTTAATTAGTAGTAAAAAAAAACTCAGCACTCAAAATTTTTCTTAATCTTGCGTGGCTGCACTCGAACAGATCAATATCCAATAATCTTATCAGTTTATTGAATTAGTTAACTACATTTTTTTTTTCGGAGGTCCTGGGTGGATAGAGTGACGAATGTTGAAGTCCTCCGGCGTATGGAAATAGACGGAAAAGTGCTGCGGACTATGAAGACAAGAAAGCTGGAGTGTCTCGGACATGTTATGAGAGGACCAAAATATAGTCTAAACCAACTAACAGAGTGTTAGTTAACTTAGTAAAAAACACTACCAGATTTAAGGTCTACCGGTTTCGAGACGTACCCGTCTCTTCGTCAGGACCAACACTATAACAGAATGTTAGTAAACTTAGTAAAAACCACTACCAGATTTACCGGTTTCGAGACGTACCCGTCTCTTCGTCAGGACCAACACCACACTACTATATTCACAACACTATACACCCCAACCATAGTATTGTAAAACTATCACCACTATTGATCACATGCGTGTTATTCTTGTCAGAGACAAGCATGCACTGAACAATTCAGGAATCTAACGAGAGAGAGTGAGAGGGGGCGGGGTCTAATGTGGGTGTTACCACATTTTTTGTGATCGTTATATTAAACAAAGGACTATATGGAAAATTAATTTGGTTATTAATGAGAGCTATTATTCACCGCCTCCTTAATGTAAAAAAATTCTAAATTATTCAATTTTAAACCTTTATTATTAGTATTTAATATTTTCACCCCTATTTTTGGGTCAAATTTATGATTATTTTCTATGAGGTGGTTGGAAAATTCAAAAAAATTGTTGTTATTAAGACACCTCATATATTCTTTGATTCTAGTATCAAAATTACGAGATATCCTTCCAATATAATGTGCTGGACACGAGCTACATGTTAACTGGTAGATTCCTGAGTTGTCCGTTATATCATTTTTATATTTGTGTTCTCTAGTTAATGCATGCTTGTCTCTGGGTGTTACCAACACTTTAGACCCCACCCCATCTCACTCTCTCTCCGTTAGATTCCTGATTGTTCTATAGGCTAGTTAGTGCATGCTGGTCTCTGACAATATTAACACGGGACGGGTACGTCTCGAAACTGATAGACCTCAAATCTGGTAGTGGTTTTTACTGAGTTAACTCACATTCTGTTATAAAGTCTAACCACAAAGTTAATGCTTAAAATATTAATAATATCTAAACCAACTCATCATCTAGGAGAAAATAAGTGGTAAAAGAAGCGTAGGGAGACGCCGCATCTCATGGCTGCTAACTTGAGGAACTGGTATAAGTGTAACTCGACTGAGTTGCTCCGTGCGGAGGTGAATAAAGTCGTAATCGCCAGAATGATCGCCGACCTCGGATAGGAGATAGAAGAAGAAGAGTAGCAGATTGGTACGCACGTAATCTTAACGAAGGTATAATATTGAGGGCAGAAAGCCAAAAGGGCGTTAGTGAATATTTCGAACTTTAAGCGCTTGTTCAGACACAGCGGGAACCGTTCAGTTTCAGAATCGCGTTTCAAAACACGCGATTTGTGTCATCTGTTCACACAGCCGCGGTTAATAAGCGATTTGTGCGCGCGAAAATAAACGTCAGTTTGACAGTTCTGGTGCCGTTCTCCATCTTTGAATATCAGAGAATATATTCGCTCATTACTTGGTTAACGACGGCCGTGTTCCATTGCAAGACACATAAATATAATTCTGTCAGTTCATTTTTGGTGGATAAATACCTACTTCTCTAAAATACTCTTTTTTTCCACCATTTCCAAATATCTCCACCAACTCCTGCCAAGCTTGGTTCTTGGCATATTTGAGTAATCCTCACACTATTACAGGTCTTTTCTCCCATATTACAGGTCTTTTCTCCACTTCATCAATAAAAAATTCAGTGTCAAAGCGAGCCATAACCATAGAAAAGAGAATATAATCCACTCGTGCTCCTGTTGTGACATGGAACCGTGCGGTGCCCGTAACGCGACTGAACGCTCTCGTAAGGCTCCATAGTAATAGGATCGTGCGGGCGCCGTGCGGGTCTATTTTCTAGCGGTTGGGTTGCGGGCACCGCAGCGGTTGACTAACCGTACGGTTGTGTCTGAACGATCACATACAAACCTAGGTAAATGAGACCCGCACGGATCTCATGCGATTCTGAAACGGCACGGTTCCCGCTGTGTCTGAACAAGCGCTAAAGGAGAACAAAATAATGTTTCGTCAATCTGATTTTGTCAATATTTATTTTATTATTAGACAATTTCCATGTGTGTTTTGGATTAACAAATAAAGAAACCGTTTAATAATAAAAAAAAACATTGACAGAAATGTTGGTTTCTTTTCTCCCATCACAAGGTTGTGTCGCATATATAATATGTATTGTGGTGACCATAACATTGATGCTGATATTCATGCAGATACATTATCATCGTTCAAAAACTCACTCATACACAACATCCATTTTCTAAACGATGACCTGAACCTATAGATCCATTAAATCAATTATTTATTAAATACTAATCGCACTACATTCAAACACTAAATATACAATGTACATGTAAAATATACTTAAATGCAAAAATACATGTTACTAGAGCATGCCAAAGACACTTGTAATTGGGATAATGGACATTGTCTTCATTTATAATGTTTTATTATTAGAGTATCATGTACCTGTTATCCTGTTAGTGTCTCTAATAAATATTGTAAAATAATCAGATAAACAGAAAATTCTTTTGCTCTTCTGTAAGGTTCAAAATAATCGCTAACGCCCTTTTGACTTTCTACCTTCGATATGTTGAATGGTTTCGATATGTCAGTCTGCAACGCCATTGAATATCTTTCTTCCGCATCCGGTTACCGGAAGTTGACAATGATAATCTTGCTGATGGCCAAACGGAAAAGCTGCACCGCTGGCTCTTCAAATCGTCGCGTCGTATATTATTCAGCCGCAGCGTTATAACAGTTTGAACTGGGTTTTCAGAGAGTTCGCGAGTGTCGCGGTGGGAGATGCTGGGAGAATTAACAGAGCAATCTGTTAATCTGTTAATGTGTTAGGCCCGGTTGTTTCAAATTCGATCAAAGTAAGCGTAGAGTTTAAACTGAAATTTTACGTTCTCCACCAATCAGACGATCCGTTTTCGTAAAAATCTATGCTTTTATCGACCGCTTACTTTGATCGAACTTGAAACAACCGGGCCTTAGGGTGTTACCTCTCTCCTCCACTTGGGAGACGGTCATCTGTAACCTCGGCAATCACCCTTCTTGTGCATGCGAGAAACGTGTTTTTTAAATACTCTTCATCGATTACCTTAATTATATAGTTATAGATCTGAGGAACGTATCTCGCGATGAATGAAAGAGACAGAGTTTTAGAGAGAGAATGGTTATGTAAGGACGCGCGCTTATTGTATCGAGACTCGACCGCCATTGGTCATCGTTAAAAGATCCAGAAGAAACTCAGCATATTTTAACTAAAGCCCCAAATATCACATATAGTATATCCCGCAGTCACGTATCGTGGCTGCGGGAGGAATGAACACACTGGAAATTAATTAGCGATTTATTAATAAATCATTAATTAACAATTCAATGTCCAAACTTAAAACAAAGTAAACTTAACGCTCTTCTTTAATTTACACTTTTTCGCAATACATCACTCGCAATTGACCACTCTATTATCACTGGGTAACACGTATTTAACATTCAATTGAACATTCCATCCAATTCTCGCATGTAGTATTTATCGCATTTATTTATTTCGCCAGTTAGGTACTTTGCTAGTTATCTGTCACTTCGCAATTTCACGACTGGGTACACCTGGCCATCGTCTCGCGCATACTTCGCACTGGACGAACTGTCAAACACGACAGCTCAATTGCGCTACGGCGTAGTTCCATATTTGTACATAAATGCTGATATTTGTATACTTTTTATATTATTGCAGTATTTAGGAGACGGTCCTCGTCGCTTCTCGGTTATTTTAAGCATTTCTAGATGTTTCTCGAAGTTTGTTCATAATTGTAGACCTTTCTAGATCCTAAGATAGTGTTGTTCCAAGTGACATATTACCAGGAGAATTCGTAAATTCTTTATATGGAACAACACCAGTCACGTAGTACTCCGGAAGGGGACCTGGTAGGATATCAGTTCCTCCAAAAATTGAATTATTACCTACAAAAAATATATCCGGGGTGGTTGTATTAGATAGATAAGGCAACTTATTAAGTCATTGGTGTTATCAAATTTTTACATTGTGTGGACAGGAAATGCAAAATTTACATCGTTACGTAAGTTCCTTTTATACAAAACTTGTTGATTTTCGAATGTTCGATTCTAGTGGATTCGTGTGGAGCGTTCTAGAAACTTCGATAGCGTGTAATTCCTTCCAATTCTAGCATCTTGACATCTCAACGAAATAGAAATAGATAATATTTTTTTCTTTTTCTTCATACTACTTAAACTTCTCGTTTTAATTTATAAGATATACCTACTTGAATCTTTCAACAGTAATCTAAATTTACACAATTCTATTATATGTACTTGTACCTTTTAACTGTATATCTGTCTCATGTTATTTTTTTAAATTTATACTTTGTAAAAGTCCATAAGGCGTTGAATAAATAATTACCATTTATGCCGTAGACATGTTGATCAACTTTAGGTAAAAGCAACTTAATTCTTGAGAATGTAATTCATTTCGGTGATTTCATGCACGCGACGTTCCTCAAGAACTGAGGTCCCTGGATCGCCATTTCCCTTACACTTGCTTGACGACAGAATTTCTCAGTCGTCTATGTCAATACAATATCAAACCGGTTGAGGCTATGCCTCGGGGAAAGGCTAGAAAAACTACCTCATTAATTTTTGCCTGGACAATCATGATACGGCTGATGAATAGAAGGCCCTCGAGTACAGGTGACCCTTAAATGGGGCAGAAGTGATAAGCAAACATCTCTCTGAGCAGCGCTCTCGACCCTTTCGTAACCATGCAGTAATATAGGCCTACTGAGCCTATTAAACCATGTATATTTACTTAATATTACGCTCGAATATTTCAGAAATATAAAACGAATTCTAAAAACACATTTTCGGGGGTTGGTGGTACTTTGGAGAGACTGCTTTTAGGTCACCACCACACCACCCGTCATTTGACGGGAAAGCTCCAAAGGCGTAGAACGTTTGATGATTTTATTATCTCGATAAAACAAATGCAAGTTATACATGAGTACGATTACAAAGATAATGATAGGTACTCGAAAGGCGATAGCCTCCGGCCTACGCAGGGGGCCCTGGCATGCCCGTATAGGGCGTGGGCTGCTTTTTATATGATTTGTGAACTAAGAGGTTCCTTGACGTGTAGCTGTGTAGAGAAATTGTCGGAAATGACGATGTAATGACCTGTACACCGCTCGTGTACCCTGCTCGTGCCTTGATTTCGCTTACGCGGCATTCTTGCCACGTCTGTGTGTGTGTCCTAGATTGGTAGTTTATGTATTGTGGTATGAAATTCCTCACATTTACGTAAAATTTAATAATGAAAAACTAACGACTCCAGTATATATTTTTTCAAATTCAATCTTTGGTTAAAGTAAATAAGAAAAGATGTTACAAAGAATGGTCGTATTGGATGAGTATTTGGTGAACAGTGAACTTCTCATATCATCCCATCTTATTCCCTATTCGGGTCGTTGATCCATTGCATCGACAAGGCGCCTCCATTCGTCTCTGTCTTGCGCTGATTGTGCGGTCTCCGTCCATTGGATTCCCATCCTTTCCTCACACAGTTTCTGGAGTTGCCTCACCCAGCTATGTCTGGGGCGGCCCGCTGGACATCTTCCCTCAGGAATCGCACTCAGTATTTTCCTAGGAATTCGGCCATTAGACATTCTCAGTACGTGCCCAAGCCACCTCAGTTGCGATTTTTCTATGACGAGTAGCGGTGGTTCAATGTTTAGATCGTCTCGGACCATCGAGTTTCTTATTCGATATTATTCGATCCCTGCCACTCCTCTCAATTACTTCATTTCGGCCGCTTGGACTCTAGAACGTGTTCTTTCGTTTGGCATCCATATCTGGTGACCGAACGTAAGCGGTGAACTTTATTTATTTAAGAAATTTAAGAATAAATTAAGTACTATGTTTTAAACCACTTTATTGCTATATATATGTCAACTAGTTTCGGTTGGACTCAACCTTCTTCAGGACAATTATAATAATTGCTTTGAAAAGTTTATTTATTTAATTGTCGAAGACTTTTATCTGGAACATTCTAGCACTAAAATGGCTCACTGAAAATATTTATTTATTTATTTGTTTACGCCCATTAGGCTTTTACATAAAGAGTATAAAATAAATTTCAAAAAGCACACACATTAAAAGTTTCAGGAATAGCACCAAATCATTAGTATAAAAATTAAAAATGTAGAGTAGGTAACGAGCAGCAATGCGTATAGGCTTTTACATAAAAAAATATATCATTCACCTATTTTATGTCTCTTCGCTCGCATACAGTTAGCTACGAAACTTTTTTGTCACTGCGTGTCATTTTGTCAACTGTCCGGTGGGGGCGGCGTGATATTTATAGATATATGTATATAAATTGTATATACACTTTTGTGAAAACAATCCACGAAAAAGTTAATCTAAACAATGGAACACATCAAAGAAAAAAGTTGGTCGAAAACGTCGGATTCATCAAGAGAATAGAAGTTTTTTTCTCTCATTTTGCTAAAATGATTGATTAGAATATAAAAAAGATGAAAATATATATTTTTTAATATCCATCATATTAACAAAGTGTTACCTTTAGTTATTATTTACTTTTCAGATTTGTGAAATACTATAAAATAAAGTAAATGTGAATTAATATCTTCATTTATTACACCGCTTCAAGCAAACATATTTCTTCTCAAAATTATTCTCATAGCTTTATTTTACAGCACTAGTATTTTTTGAATTTCTTTTTCACTAATCAAAAATAAAGAAATGCTGCGGTCGTTTCTATGAGATTCTTTTTCAAATTGAAAATTCCTTAAGCAAAAAATTCATCAAACAAAAAAGTTAACTTCCACTGTATTATTTTATATTACATATGTACTAGACTTTACTAATTCGTATTAGGATACCTACATCATTTTCATCGAATATACAGGGTATACCAGAGCTAATAGCAGAAACTTGGCCGGTAGATTCCTGCCTATATTATGAGTCTAAAATGTTCAAGCAACCATGACCTAATATCAATAGTTATGGAGATATGCAATATCAAAGTTTGCATTTTTTTTCAATATTTCTGACTTTGAAAAAAGTTGAACAGTAACTTATATCGATTATGGAAAATTCATTTGCTCCAACACAACTTAAATAAAATAATAAAACCCTTGTAAAAATAATTTTTTTCAAAATTTTCCAAGGTTTTTATCATTTTATTCGACTTGTATTAAAACGAATGAATTTTTCATAATCGACCAAAGTTACTGTAATTATATTTAAATTTTTTGCAAAAAACAAGTCAGAAATATTGAAAAAAAATGCAAACTTTGATATTGCATATCTCCATAACTATTGATATTTAGGTCATGGTTGCTTGAACATTTTAGACTCATAACATAGGCAGGAATCTACCGGCCTAGTTTCTGCTGCTGGATCTGGTACATCCTGTATACCTTTGCACGTACGCACATAGATGCATTCGCTTATTCTCATTTCAGTCTATACAATAAGCAATAACTGTTACGCTGCTGCAAAATTAAATAGGCACTCCAGCAAAAAAGAAGTATAACATAGTATCTATTTAATATTCAGAAATGTAAACACGGATTCTTTATAAATAAATAAAAATAATAAAATGAAAATCTTGTAAAATATTAATTTAATCCAAAGCGTTTTGACTTGATTCGTACGATAATTTGACGGCCCTCTAAAAATATATTTTGTACGCGGAAAGTCTGCGTTTAAATTCCACTGTTTCTCTGTTGTTTTTATTAAGTAGGTAATGTGTCATCGCGTTAAAAATATCGTTTCCTTCGGATGTATACATAATTGTGTTGTTTTAATGTTACATTTAGGTATTTTGGTAACATCAGCCGGTAAAAATAGAATATTTGATAGACTAGTGACTAATGGAATTTCCGGTTAATCCCCATCGCCTGCGATAAAATTATTAACGGATATGAATACCTTGTAGGTACATATATACATAA
The DNA here is from genome assembly GCA_016648135.1 of Agrypnia vestita. NCBI lineage: Eukaryota > Metazoa > Arthropoda > Insecta > Trichoptera > Phryganeidae > Agrypnia > Agrypnia vestita. The sequence continues at coordinate 66,210 of JADDOH010011605.1, forward strand.
TATCAACAGGTCGATATCCTCTACAGGTGGTCCATGAAAATAATGGAATAAAATGTAGAAAACATTTAAAGACAATCAGCTTAAAATACAGAGTGTTTTGTAGCTATTAGCTAAAACTTCGGGGAGTCTTCCTCATTCAATTTTGAATAGAAACTATTCTTTACACTTTGGTTGAAATGTGAACGGTTAAGGAGATAAGCGACCGCAGAAATCTAGAAAAAAAATCACCTTCCCCTACTCTTCTCCATTACTGTCTATATTCCTGTTAATGATCAATAAACCCCGTCTTCTTTATGTATCCCACCCCCTACAAGAATAGGCATAAGAACAACACGATATGTTTATATTATGATGATGACTTGCTCCTCTCGAAATTATAGCAGTGTTTTTTTAATATAACTCAACGTCAGAATATTTTGAGTTTGTTCAAATCTTTCAGAACAGTGCTGGATTTATGTCACAGAGACATTATTAATCAATTAATGTATATTATAGATATCTCACAGAGACGAAGCTGTATTTATTATGGGAAAGTAGGTATATAGTGAAATTCACAATATACTTTATTGAGAATTTCATTACACAATAAAGTATATTGCTCTCAAAATTCCGTAAAACATCAATGTAGATTTTCTCATTAGCGACATCTGTGGGGATTTAGGGGAATGAAAATGGCTTTGTACAGGCCGCATGGAAAGGCGCTTACAACTCATATGTGAAAGCTTTCCACGCAATTTGAACATATATACAACTTCCAAAAAATGAATAAGCATGGTATATTCTATCATGGGTGGAAATGGCGAATGTTACAATTGTGTAAAGTGATCACTTAAGCCAACCATAAAGATAGGTCATAAGTCCTATGTACACCCAAATGACTTCTATATACCTACTTTCCCATAATAAATACAGCTTCGTCTCTGTGAGATATCTATAATATACATTAAATAACTCAACGTGTTTTGTAATACAAAGCTCTTCTTTTTCTGCTTGTGTAAGGACCACGTCCTGTTGTTTCTCGACTCATACTCCTGGTATACGGATGACCAGCTGTCCCTCCATCGTTTTGGTGGTCTTCCTGGAAGCCTATTGCCTGCAGGTATCTCATTCTTCGTTATGCTTATCACTCTTGTCGAATCCGCTCTGTCCACGCGGTCTCTCCAGTATCTTCTTATATTTCTTCCCCATTGCACGACATTTTTGACATCGCAGATCTTCCGAATCTCTGAGTTTCGTAATCTCTCTCTCTGATGGTTACTCCCGCGATGGGTCGGTGAGTTTTCATTTCGGTACTTCTTAAGAGATTCTTCGTGGCGTCGGCTCTTGTTTCAATATCATATGTCATGATCGTTTTTTACGTAGGTTTTATATATTTTCATTTTACCCTCCATTATCACGGCCAAAATCAGTAAAAAAATATTTTTTTTATGTATACAGCAGGTGAAAAATAATTTCATAATAATCAAACATTTAAAATGAATTGGAATGTAAACGTTACGAAGAAATATGATGCATTTTTACCTTCTATATATAAATTCAAGATAATGATTTAATTAAAAATACGTATTTGATATTCATTATAAAAGTTATAATTTTTAATACGTTAAAAAATGTATAATGTTAAGAAATGTAAGGAAAATCAGCACATCTAAAAGTAGGTACCTACCAACAAACATTTTATTATTTTCTGATTTGTGTCTTTTGGTGTATTATACTGTGTTTTTACGACCTTTCCGGCCAACGTTTCGAATCGCAATGCAGGGTTGCAATCAGGGATGATGTGAAAGTTCGTAAAAACACGGCCAGAAAACACAAACCAGAAGATTCTGAGTGGCCGAGAAAACCTAAGAACATTTTATTATTTATATTTGAAATGTGAAAAATTGAACGTTTTAAACAATATAAAGAATGTGTTGAGACCGGCTAGCGTCGTTTCGTTTTTATTTTGAGTTTGATGGCGTGTTTGGTTGAATCTGTGCTGTTTTTTTTAAAATATCGATAAAACCACAGTATACCCAGAACAGTAGTTTATCTCCGGCCTGTCGGCGAGTTATTAGCCTACTCTTGCATTGACGCTAGGGTTGTCAGTTTATTTTTACTCCCTTTCTTTTAACTCGTAGCGTCTGAGATTCCGACGCATAAGGTAGACACTTCGAAAATTTCTGAAATTAGTGTACCTAGTTTCTGCACTTAAATTGCAAGAACGCTGATTAACATCAACGTAGACTTTTAAAAACTCACAGTCTTTGTGATAATCAACACACCTTTTTAGTAAAGCACCACAAACATAAAAAAATTCATTTTTTTCAGGAAGCGCATTTTTTTTCTAAAGCGGCGGCTGCGAGCGCGAATGGCACCGAAGGCACGGCCCTTACCGTCGCCGCCTTGTGCCCCCATATTCTATGTCAATGTGTGCGTCACAGTGCGCGCGTACACGGCGCCGAGCACGCACGCACACATTCTAATGGGTAGCGGCCAGTTTGTATGAAGACGTATTACTGTTCTTAGTATACTGTGATAAAACGGTGTAATTGTATTTTGAAAGTAAACTAAGATCACCCAGTTTCTGAGTTTTTCTATTTTTTGCTTTAAGTGTTGTTGCTTCAAGGAGATTTTTCGTACTGCAGAGTTTCTATACGCTCCATCAACACGAGTTTGTTTCTCCACGCAATAGTTCTCAAGCATCCTGCTATAATGGCGGCTTAATTTGCTTGTTATTGCTTGCCCAACGTAACTTGGCGTGCGGCGAATTTGGAACAAAAACCCGCCCTGTCATTCAGTTCAATTTTGTATTTGGTCGGGAGTTGTGACATCTTGATTACCAATATACACTGAATTATTATGTCCAAAACATCCTAAACAGTCCGGGATGGTGCAAGAACAATTGCCAATGGAATATTAAAGTTTTGCGAAGCTGAAGAAGCGAGTAATGGACCGATATTACCGTCTGAAAGTTTGACAGATAGAACGTCCGCCATTACTGCATGGTTTCTTTAGTGCTGCCCGACCAAATTTTTGTTCCAGGCTACGACACCGGTCACCGGATATTCTGTACATTATGTATTGTGTAATACCCTGACAACTTCTGTTACGCGACAGGGACGCCTTCCCTCGCACGCCAAATTATAGTGGTACGTCTATATCTAACTCTGTAATACAAAGCCAAATTTATCAAAACAAAAAATCTCACAGAAATCAATATACTAATTTATTTGGCGTGGTACAATTTCAAACGTGCTCTGAGAAGCTGATGAGAGTTCTCAAATGAAAGGCGACCTCTTGACCAGAACCAGAATAAGATGGACCGACAATGTGACGAGCGGTCTGGCGGCGTTCCATATTCCTGTCGCGGCGGAGTGTGGCCCAGGACAGAGACGCCTGGCGCCGAATCGCACAACTGACAAAGGCTCTCAATCGGCCGTAAATTCATGGACACCATTGCTCACGAAGCGGCCTCCTAGCAACAAGCAACAACGACTTTATTGACATTGATTTAATTAACATTAACATCATAATATTTAAAAAAAGTAACCCATAAAAATCAAGTTTTTGTTATACTCCCTTTCTTTGTAAAATATATCAATAATTAAAGACGAATTTAAACATATAACATAACACTAAACTTACAGAAATTTAATATATTTCTAAAATGTCAGATGTTTTGAGATGTCAATATTTTGATAGATTCAATTATCATCAATATCGTACCTTATGAATTTCCAGCGTCAAATGATTTAGTCAGAATCAGATTTGAGTAATGTAGAATTCTTAAAAACTAAGCAGAAATCCAAAAAAAATAATTATTATATGATTTTTTCCCAAAGAACCCAAATTTGCTGTCATCTGTGAACCAATTGTTTTGTAAATTTTCGAAATTCGTAGTGATGTACCTATTATACCGACGGAGTAATTCAAATTTAGAAAATATTCCGCGACGTTACCGGACCGCCGTTGCTATATCAAACTTTTCTATTGATTCCAATTTGAAAAAAACAATAAAATTTCTAAAAATCCGAAATTATACTATAATTATTTATTTTTTTAACGAAAATTTGATAGATCTTCTTGATTGTCGCCACGAGTCTACTTGCCAAGTTTCAGCTCGATTGGATCACGGGAAAAGGGTCAAAAATCGATCCAAAGTTTTTGTTGCCGGCAAGCAAGCAGACGCCACGAGTTAATATAAAGAGAGTAAAAACGAATAGACTATGACAATGGACAGTGTACAAACACTAAAACTATATGAACAAACACTTGAACATATGACACTAGCTCAACCGCGCGGCTTCGCACGTGTCGATTTTTATTAACTTTTAGTTATATTTTATCAATTTGTGTATTAACCTTATATATTGACATGTAGATATATGTCGTCGCGGGTTTTTTTCATAGAACTGTTTGAGTTCTACGTCTTCTCAATAGAAAGTATTTAAATATCTCTCACCGTTAAGGCAGCGTTCGTAAAAAACGCATCGCTCGACCATTTTTTCGTCGACTACAGTTGTAAAATAGGTCTATGTCCATTCTGAAAGTTCATTTTAAATTATACTGAAAGAATTTTTGAAATCGGTGAGTAGTATCGGAGATTACTTCCTACATCCAAACTCACAAACTTTACCTCTTTATATAGTTATTAGTATAGAATTATAGATGTAGATATAGATATATGACACTATGACAATGGAAAATGGGAAAACCCTAGAACTATACGGATAAACTCTTGAAAAAAATTAAATAATATCGTAAAACAGCAATAATATTTTTTACGTTTATTTAGTGGTGATTGCAATACAATAGACATGATGACAGATTTTGAAATAACATTCTATATTGTATGTACCCGTCTACCATTACCGAAAATACCATTATTTCAGTAATAAACAAAGTTTTAAGGCAAGTAATTGCATCTTCATCTACATATTTTTTATTTCGCGCAAAAACGCCCGCAGCTGTCATTTGGTCTACGTGACGTAGCCTCAGTAAACAGTGTCTATGGCAACGGTTCAATGACACGATGATGGGTACTGAGGCGTGACGTCATTCGCTCTGACCGGTGTTTCAGTTAAAATGGCGGATCGCACAATTTTATACGGTTATTTTACTGAAAATCCTATTAATCTCAATGTGTATACTAAAACTGTATCATTTTTACTCCCTTTCTTTTAACTCGTAGCGTCTACATGCTTGCTTGTCTGTCGAAAAACTTTGGATCGATTTTTAACCCTTTTCCCGTGATCCAATCGAGCTGAAACTTTGCAGACAGACTTCTGGCGACGATAAAAATGATCTAACAAATTTTAGTTTTAAAAAAATTAATAATTATAGTATAATTTTGCATTTTTAGAAATTTTTTATTACTCGCTTTCGTAGCGTCGCCGACTCGAGCCCCGTAGGTTAAGCGCCAAACCTGTTTCCACTAGTAAAAAAACTTGTTTTTTATGGGTTAGTTTTTTTAGAATCCTTTCAAAATATTTTCTTCTCTAAAATCACTTATTCTTTAATTCTTTAATACTGCCATCGTGCCTATTGAGCGGACGCGTTTTTTATTTTGCGGGATTGATTTATTCAAAGTTTGTTGATAAGTGAAGTCAGGTCGTCGGCTTCGAGATCAAAAGCGCGATCATTCAGGACCGCATCGGAGGATCATCTCGCCGGCCAACAGCTGTCAACTGGGAGAATAGTTTACGCAACGTCATCAATCCATCACTTCTTCATTCTACCCAGGGAACGACCTTTAATAATGAACTAGATTGAAGATTGCGTACCGTCTGCAATAAGTCGATTTTGTTGGAGGCCGACAGAAAAAACAATGTTGACACATTCAAAATATTTCGAGTACGTTCAGATTTTTCAATAGCAGTGAATGGACACCCACCGCATTCCCAGGACAGGTTTTATGAGCGAAAGCTCCCACATAGGTTCTACTCATACGTCGCCAGGTTGACAATTTTTTACTCTAAAGGCCATCTCCGTGTCACATCACTGTGATCCGGAGAGACGAGCAATAGTACATTCACTGTACCTCCTTCACATAACACACTTTATTGTACATTATCAAAGAAAGAAAAGAAAAGAAAAGTATAAAATACAAGTAAAAATAAATCAGTAAGATAACCTATAGCAAACATAGAAATAGAAAATTCATTTAAAATATAACAATAGATCATGGTGAAAGAGTAAATATAGAATCCGGGTGGGAAGGAGACAGTGAGGGGACGTCTGGGGAAAGGACACACTCCCTAATAGGGATGGAGAAGACAAGGATCATACTTAAAGGCGGAGTTCAAGTCCGAGCACCAGGGGTCCACAGTCTACCACCAGGAGAAATTACCCACGAAGCAGCTCCCAGCGCGAATTTTTCAAGAACAGTTATTTGATCAGCTTGTTACACAACACGTGTTACGAGAATCGAGAGAGTGCAGAAAAAGTTTCTACGTATTTTGTCATACAAAGCTGGTCAACACGATAACCTTCATAGTTACAAAGATCGACTTGCCTTTTTCAAAATGCACAAACTTGAGTCTCGACGGAAAATATCCGATCTCGTTGTGCTGCACAAGATTCTCAGCGGAGCTATTGATTCTCTTTCTCTATCTGATATAAATTTGCATGTTAAACCCCGTACAAGAAACCCTGAGATCTTTAAAATAAGCCAGCAAACTAATAATGTTGGTTACTTTTCTATTTCTCCCATTGATGCTGATATTCTTACATTCATTTTCTAAACGATGACCTGAACCTATAGACCTGTGGATCCCGACTCACGTCAGGGGTCACTGTGGAGGTGGATGAGCCCTCCGGTTTTGGATAGAGTTGAACTCAAAGGTCACCACTCTGTTTGTAGAGTCGGAGATCTCTACTGTGGTTGATGATATAAAAGTCGCGATGGTTTGACAGAATTTATTTGATTACAAAACACAAGTTACAAAGAATACAATAGGTACAAAGTTTACAAGTGAAAGCGTGACGTTCGAAGGTATGACGGCGAGGGCTTCCGCTGTATCCGAGAAGCCTCGCTGGAGTGAGATGATTTGTTCTGCGGGCGCGTGCTTATATAGTCATTCAGAACAAAGGAATCGGGGGTGTTATGATTTCCTCTTTACACGGCATAGTATTTATTTGGATATTAAGCTTAGATCAGCGAGGTGCGTTTCGTCACTCCGATAGTCCATGCCCTCTGCTATACCTCGTCTTTGTACTCGGTCATTGGTCCGGCTTACATTTTCCTTGCTCAGCGATCTTGTCTCAATGTCTCAACCTCTGTATCGAGGGCGACGGCCTGCCGTCTCGATGTCAGCATCTGTGGCAACTCATTACACCGGTGTCTGTGTGTATGTGTCTCGGGCCACCACAGACCCATTAAATCAGTTATTTATTTACATATTCTTACATGATCGCATTACATTCAAACACTAAATATATAATACGCATAAATATACATGTAAAATATACATAAATGTAAAAATACATGTTTCTAAAGCGCGCCGAAGACACTTGTAATTGGGATAATGGGCATAGTCTTCACTATAATGTTTGGTTATTAGAGTATCATGTAACTATTATCCTGATATTGTCTCTAATAAATATAAAAAATAAAAATAAAACACGATGCTGAATTTTGTTTTCTTGATTATCATCAAGTCAACAGAGAATCCACCGTATCAGGGGGTCTCAATACGGTCTGGAAAAAAAATGCATATTGAAAGTAAGGTCAAAATACACAAGACATGCGTGCGACCTATTAGGGCATGCGCTGTAGAGACGCGGTTTGACACTGTCCGCACCAAAGGACTCCTCATAACAACTGAAATGAAGGTGCTGAAATCCATTACTGGAAAAACTCTACGTGACCGTGTCCGAAATGAAGACACAAGGGAAACTTGCAAAATGGAGGATATGGCACGATGGAGTAGATCCAGAAGGAGATTCTGGAGGTATCAGGTAGCCAGGATGGACAGTGACAGATTCGTGCATACAGCAGCTAATAAAATCCCCTTTGGACGACGCCCACTGGGAAGACCACCGAAAAGATGGAGGGATAGCTGGACCTCGTCATCCCAGGAGGCGTAGTTTTCTGTAGCACAGATCAACAGATCTACTAACGGAAGAAGAATAAGATCAATCAAGATATATTATAGATATCTCACAGAGACGAATCTATTTATATGGGAAAGTAGGTATGGATTTCTTCGGGTTTATAGGGCTTACGATCTATCGTATGGCTGGTTTAAGTATAGCTTCGTGAGATATTATTTTTTTTATTAATTTAATGGTTAAATACATATGATTTTTTACAGCAATGTTAACTAAATGATCTTAAACTAATTAATCTTCAAATTATTATACCTCACCAAAAAGAATCAAGATTCTTGTGTGTGGTGAGGAATAATCACTTACAAAGGAAAAATCTATATCAATAAAACCATAATTTTGTATTACAAAAGAATTCCTGTGTTAAATTTTTTGTATAGGTAAGTAATCTATGTTAACAGACAATGATAATTATAGGTATATAAAAGTTGAAACTTCCAAAAATTATCTCCTAAGCCAGCCATATTATAGGTCGTAAGCCCTATGGACATCCAAAAAAAAATTTCATACCCACTTTCCCATATAAAAAGTAGCTTCATTTCTATGAGACATCTATAATATATTGTCACGGGTCGTGACTGCGGGAGACAAATGAAACAATCTATTAATTAATTATCAATGATACAAAATCACTTAACGAATAAAACGCTCTTCTTTAAATCACACTGTTTCGTAATATATCACTCGTAAATGAACACTTTATTATTGCTGGATAGCATTCTATTTATCACATTTAGAACATTCCATTCAATTCTCGCATGTATTAGTCGCATTAATTTATTTCGTCGCTTAGGTAAGTAAGTACTCCTCTATTTTGGAAGACTGAGATTCATGAAGCTGTGTGGAGTTTCGAATGTATCGTAATCGGATTTATAACTCTGGAGTTTGAACATTTTATTTGCGGAACCTATTTTTATATTAATAATTTTTCATTAATACCTTTTTTTTGTATTGTATTACACACTTCGACTGCCTAACTAGGGATTACCTGTTTGAAGGCAGTCGATTATTTATATAGCAAAAAAAGTTAAAAAATATAATTTAGTGTCATTACAATAAATTTTTAAATAAACAAATATATAATAAAATTAAATTTGATAAAATAATTAGGAACAGAAATACAGAATTATCGGTAAAGTAAGGTAAGGCAAAAAAGAGAAATCGAAATAAAATATAAATTACAAAACATATAATAAAATTTTTAAATAAGCAAAAAACATTGAGAGAAAATTACACAGCATTACGCAGGAATTAATTTTAGTGTTTTCTCAGATAGTTCTCGTCCGATTTCAACGAGCCACCCATTTAATTGTTTTTTTAGAGCATGTGGTCTCATTTTTTTTAAATTATCCGGTATCAAATTATATACTTTTGGGCCTAGGTATGCATGATGCGTTTGTCCCAACTTCATTCCTTATATGTAATGTTTAAATATATTTTTTTAATATATAGTCTTTATCGTGTTTGTGTAATATTTCTTACGTGCATTATTTAAATTTTATTTCCAATATGTAGTACCTATTTCAAATGTTTTAACTTATAAAAAAAAAACTGTACAGGCAGTTAGTTGCTTCAGAACACACGTTGTCTAGTGAAGCAACTACCTTCATTAAAATATATATATATTTCGCTCAATATCTATCGCTTCGCAATTTCACGACTGGGCATTCACCTGACCATCGTCCGCGACACACTTCACACTTTACGATCTGTCAAAAAACGACTCTACTAAACTCTGGCCGCGACACGGCTTCGCTTTCATAGCAAACATGTTGACTCTCCCAACATTCCAGACGTTTCTAGTTTGTTTCCGTCGCTTCCCGACTGTTCTAGACGTCAGTTCAGTCCCAGCGCCCGGCGTGTGCGGACACTTTCAGTTTCGCTCCTGGCAGCAATAATAAAGCTCCCATAGTGAAATACCCTCTTTTGTGTAAATTGACCCGAAAGTGTTGTTTAATCGGTATATTGTTAAAAAACAAGTGCTCTGCGTGAGTTACCACGCATAAAAAACTCCAGGGGGAGCCTCCCTTCTTCCCTGGGGTTCTCGTACTTTTAAGTATCAATCATTGGTGATAATAATTGATAGCTTATTCTGTTTATCCTGTTCATCCCATAATTGTTAAAGTGACAATAGACCTCAACATTCTATAATACTGTTAAAATCTGTGTTAAAACTTGTCTATAGTGCATAAGAGTGTTTATATATAGTTTATAATCTTATTACAACATCTAAATTTATTTTGTTATTTTTCTGTTTGTTTTCGTAAAAAAAAAATTTTTTGTGACAATAATCTTATAATAATAAATATACTTTTGTTTTTCGTATGTATATCTCTGAGTAATATCAAATCACTACGCTAGCTATAATTGTGGTGCGAACCCGTGGACAATGTCCAAGACTCCGTCCAAAGGCAGTAAAGAACAGCCGATCGCGGGCACCAGCCTGGCGAGCTTCAGAGTAGGAGAGCCTGTCAGTAGAGAGACATACGCACCGATCGCGCCCATCGTGCAGTCTCTACATAGGGAAGCGAGATCTTCGTCGATGCCTGGCGACTTGTCGCCGAGGAGACTAACGGAAGAAATCCTAGTGCCAGCTCCCAGCGGCCGAAGAGCCAAGAAACTAAAACGACTGGAGGAATCTTTGATGTCGTTAGCACCGACTCAGGACATGGACACCACAGAGACCACCACTGCGCCAGTACCTGGATATATCACTTATATTAGAGACCTGTTAACAACGGTAGAGAAAATCTGTTTCGAGGAGAAACCTAAGTTGAACAGTGACCAACAGGCCAGGATCACCGCATGCCATCTCGACCTAATGGTCCTAGTGTCAGAGCTCGTAGCGAACACGGAGAGGCTGCAGGGTGAAACAACAGTCTACAAGAGACTATTCAAGGAGGGCTTTGCTGAGCTGAAAACCACATTGGAAACGGTCTCTAAAATACAAGAGGCGACAGTGGCCCCCAGCGAGAGCGATGGAGTAAGGCTGACGATGCCTTCGTACGCAGCGGCGGCGAAAAATAGCAAAATAGTGAAGATAAATGGCACTGTAAAGGTTGCCGGTCCACCACCGCCAACCGTTGTGATAGACCCGAAGGAGCCGGAGGGTAAAACGGCAGAAGCCACAAAAAGTGCAGTCATGGCGACCCTAAACCCGGTGACCGATGGGTTTCAACCTGTCAGGGTCCGGCGTGTGACAGGTGCAGGGATCCTTGTTGAAACCAAGACGGCTCAGGGAATCAAGAGCATTTTAGCCGCGAAATCCAAACTTGAGGCCAAAGGACTAGATGTGCGAGAGTCGATGGGCCATCTGCCACGCATTGTAATATATGATGTCCCACGTGAGCAGGACGAATCCAGCCTACTAAAAGAAATATATAACAGTAACCTCAGTGGGAAGTGTGTAGTCTCCGAAGAGGAATTTATTAAAGATACAAAGCGAGTAATGATGTTTGGTCGGCGTGATGGCCCCTCTGTTAATTATGTATACGCTCTACCGCCGAAAGCCAGATCGATTATCATCGACTCTGGTCACTGCTTCATTGGCTGGAACGCATGCAAAGCACGAGACTACATAGGCGCCACTCGATGTTTCAAATGCCAGCTCTACGGCCATATCAGCAGGGCGTGCAAGGCTGCTAAAGAGACCTGCAGACACTGCGCCACTGAGGGACACAATGACGAGCAATGCCCGAATAAACAGGCCCCCGCCAAATGTGCGACGTGAACGCGATTCAACAAAATGGCGACTCATCCAACGGGTGACCGGACATGCCCGGCATACAATGCGGCAGTGGAGCTAGAGTACAAGAAGACCAATTATGGCTAGACGCCTGGGATGCACGGTCCTGCAGATAAATGTCGGCAGGTCGCGTGCTGCCACCCTCGAGTTTTACGTAAATATGACTCACCGATGGCACTCATCCAGGAGCAGAATACCTGGCGTGGCAGAACACTCCGCTGATTATGCTAGAAAATGGTCCCATGCCGGGTGCTGGGATCCTTGTAGACACAGCTGTCTTACCTCGAACACCTATCAAATGAATATCGAACATGTACTACTATCAACTTAGGGCCGGTT
>JADDOH010011606.1:0-64818 GCA_016648135.1 Agrypnia vestita
TATGTCATTCGCGAGCTTCGCGGCTAGTATTATCAATGCGATCTTCTCAGTCCGCGACAGATGAAATGCGATCTTCTCAGTCCGACGACAGATGAAACAAATATGGCGCGTTGGGGAGATGATAAAACATTACTTTTCGTGACTTATTATAGGAATCACGAATGTCTGTGGAATACTCGGTCACCGTTGTGTAAAAATAATATAGTGAGAAATAATGTTTACGAAACTTTATTAATAGGCAAACTAAAATCAAAAATGTGCGGATGGAAACTCGGGAACTTTTTTGATTTATTGGTTCACTTGAATTTTCTATTTCAGTTTGCAAAGTTTCCATTTTGAACAAGAGCGTCTCTATTCTATGACAAGAGCATGCCACTAATAAGCATGTGTGTTTGATTGTTAGCTTTGGGCATGCTTATTTATGAGCATGCCACTAATAAGCATGCCAGTAATTAGCAAGTGTGTACAGTTGTTAGGGCATGCTTATTAGTGGCATGCTCATTAGCATGCCAGTAAAGAAGCATGTGTATCTGTACCTTAAGAGTTTTAAAGTCCTTACGTATGAAATTACTGTCTTCTAATACTGGCTAGTTTTAAATTCGATATCTTGCATTCGACTTGGAATTCCAAATTCGAATTTATGTCATATTAAAGCTATGACATTCCTTTTTCAAAATTATTTATTCATTTGTTTTTCTTTGATATCTCCATATTTGCGACCGTGGAGAAAATGAAAATTCACGTAATTTTCGAATATGAGTTTCGTCGTGAAAAGCTATGATGAAAGCGGATTAATCTCAAACCACGACAGAATTAGCAACAGCCTTCAATGTCAGTGATAAAACTATATTGATTAGTTTGCGTCTAATTGGGAAAATGGTTGGTACCGTATGAACTTACTCAAAGACAACAACAAACTCGCGTAGAGGCTTACCTTAATTCGTCGAGTCAACACATAAATGAGGGAATTCTGAATCGGTTTGTTATTTGTGCTGAAAACTGGATACAGTATGATAATCGGAAACGTTCGTCACAATGGCTGGGCTCAGGGGAGGCAATCGAACAATGTTCGAAACGCAAATTGAATTTTCATTTAAATATTATATAAAGGGATATTAAACTTTTTTAAACATCTGAAAATATTTAGTCAATTGGAAAGTTTAAGACAGTAAAACGAAAATCGAAATTTGCAGATTCGATAGTACACGTAGGGAACGTCGATGTGTTTGATTAAGAATTTAAGACTGATTTGTTAAACATTTAGTTAATATTAATAAATGAGAATCTAAATTTTCACTTAATTTCGATATCGTTTTATTTGTCAATAATATTCTTCATTTTGTTTTGTTTGTTAATAATCTCTGTACTATGTTTTGTTTGACACTTGTTGTAATAATTATGTATATAACTTACAAAAATATAATTTTGTAACATAATATTATTAAATTACGTTATTTGTAGGATTATAATTACGTAGGGACCGTCGATATGTTTAATTAAGAATTTAAGACTGATTTGTTCAACATTTGGTTATTATTAATAAATTAGAAACAAAATTTTCACTTAAATTCGATATCGTTTTATTTGTCAATAATATTCTTTATATTGTTTTGTTTGTAAATAATTTCTATATTATTTTTTTATTGATAATACATATACTATTTAATTACAATGATAGGTAGCAATATTAACAATTCATTTTTTTATGTTGTACCTCCACAAAAGAATTATGATTCTTGTGCGTGGTAGGTAAGGGATAATCATATATCAATCATATATAATTGTAAGTGATTATCATTAAATGATAACCTAATTGAATAAACAATGAGAAAGGTAATATACTATTTATCTATTATATCGAAAATCTTTGAATAAGCAGTCTAAAGAGACTAAACTCAATCACAAAAGTCAATTCTACAATAAATGAGAATCCATTCGGGTTCACTGGTTATGTTTTGTTTGACACTTGTTTACAATAATTATATATATAACCTAAAAAAATATAATTTTGTAACATAATATTATTAAATGACGTTCTTTGTAGGATTATAATTATAATATAGGTAGAGGATATTTAATTTTTGTACGATTAAAATTGAAAACATTTGCCCCACAAGGTGGCTTATTATAAAATTCAGTCTGATAGAAAAGTACTGCGCTAATAATACTTAATACCTTTACCTAGTTTAATAAGTGCTAACATTAAAATAAATAATGTTTAACTTTAAACTGCATATTTTCAATTATATTTGTATTTCCTAGTCACCTATAGCCTATAGCTATCTTACCCGATCCCTGGGCTATTACCGGGATTGGAAGAATGCCCCGGGATTACAATCCCTTTACATAAATATAAACTTAAGCTGCGAGGGGTCAAAAATTATTATATTGCCATAATCGGTTGTTAGATTGTACTATTTTATTATTTTTATTATTATTATTATTATTTAATAGATAAATATGTTTTTTTTTTCACAATAAAGATACTGACAGCTTTTACAATTGTATTTCTCTTCTACACGAGTAATGTAACTCGTTAGTAGGAGAGAGTATCATTGTATTTTAAATATTTCAAATAATAAGTAGTACATAATATGTACCTTTATATAAGAAGAAAAAAAGTGACTAATATGCGATAATCGTAATGCAATTATGTGAGACAACATTAAAATAAACTAATAATAAGCAAAAAAATTAAAAATGAATATAGTAAAGAGAAAAATAATGGAAAATTTTAAGCAAAGGTATTATCAGTATGCAGTATAAATAATATTAAATTTAAAACTATATTTTATTAAAGAAATATTCTAAATATTTGTTTAATCAAATGTATTTAAAGTAAAATTAAGTAATAAGTAAATAAAATAAAAATTTAATTAACTCTGGGGGTATTTTTCAATTTTTTTTCAATCCTCATTTTAACAGGTAATTTGTTAAACCATTTTACACCTCTAAATGTATAATTATGCTGAGCAATTGTGGTATGTATTACTATGTTAGACCAGTTCCCTGTTTTTGGTAATAAATTAAATTTTCATAGTTAAAAATACATTTTATAACCGGCTACTTTTACCAAAAATACGTAAGCATTAATATCAGCATTCAATTAATCGTATCAATATACTTTAAGGATTTTTTTAAATAAATTTAGTATAGTTCAGATAATCGTTCCCTTAAAGAATTACGGAATCTCAATTGAATATTTTCAGAATATTATCTGTGACTACTTCCAAACTTGAATAAATTACGCAGACAATTCCGTAACGATCAGATTTCATTTTAAATCAATTTTACCAACCGCTTTTTATAAATCTGTTTCTTTTAAAAATATTTTTTATAATTCCCCGTCTTCCCCAAGGACTTTCTCAATTTTCGCAAACAGCCTGAAAAAATATTTTTCTCCTGGGGCGAATTGGGAATTACGCGTTCAATATTTTGCATTAATATGTTTATCTTTTGGAGTTAAATCTTTTGAATCCGAGTATTTTTTTTAAATTGTCGTCATTCTGCGTTCTACTTGAGAATGAGAAAAAAAAGAGATTATGTTGTGCCAATAATCTTTAATAAATTAGATAAAAAATTCTTTGAGATGATGCAAGACAAAAAAACTCCATTGGCTTCAAAAAAGTACAAGCTAAAAGAATATATATTAAAGTTGTGTACCTAATCTTACATTAATTTATAATTACATATCATGTATCACTTGTAAAAATCATGCAATACTCGATAATGACCTACACTGTAATCTTCATTATAAAATAATTGTTGTCAAATATTGAAGGCAACCATGCCGGAAAACTGCTGTGTATATGTATAATGTAATGTGTATCAAAAAATAAATAAATATGAAAAAAATTCTCTGTAACCATATACTTTTAACAAACTCAATAGTTAGTGCTTCTAAAAGGACAATTTTTTCTAGGTCCAGCGGATGGACTTACCTAGATTTCTCATAGTTTTTACTGTCATTTTAAACGAGCTTATTTGAGATATTTTGAATACTTTTTAACGGAGTACAGTTTCGAGGGCCTCTGATCATGCACAAACCAAAACTAATAAATTCCCTAATTAGTAGCTTATTAAAATTCTCATCAACAATCGATCACCCAGTTACAAAATCCTCGATAGCAGAGTAGAAAAAATAAAAAGAAAATTCCTTAGATCTCTTAGATATCGACGGGGTCTGAGTCACTCACCTGATTTATACGACAAGAGACACGAACATTTTCACCTAATCTTTTTAGAAAAAAGACGAAAAATTACTGACCTAATGACTCTACAAAAAAGTCAATAACGAGCTAGACATCCCCTCAATTATGTCACAAATATACGTAAACATCCCCGTCCGATCAATGAGATCTTCAAGCTTATTTCACACTCAGTTTTATAACACCAATCTAGTGAATCTAGACTATTTCTCTCCTCAACCTAGAATGCTGAATCACTATAACGAAATATCATCCAAAGATGGCAACCTTTATGTATTCTTTATGACACAGGCATAGTTCAAAAGCGAAATATTACCTAATACTTGGTTGACAGTCGCTTGAGCGTGTAATACAATGCTCATCATACACAAAACTATATTCCACCGATAACCATTACTCGTAGACACACTGTGTTGACCTTGGAACCCGCGCACTCATTGCAAAACTTGCTAATCTAGATCTTATTCCTAAATTGTATTTATCCTTAATTGATTTACGACAGTCTTTGATTTGTTCTGAACGTTATTTATAATTTATTTTATCACTAGACATTGTTTATTATTATCTACTTTACCATAATCATGTTATATTCAAATTGTTCATAAAATATTTATACTATATATGTACTCTAGTGTCACTCTAGGACCATCGCGGTCTGTTTGTTGAAAAATAAACTTAAATAAACAAAACAAAATTATACACTTTTGAAATATTTTTTTGTTGACGTTACCCTAATAAAATATCAATTATTTCTCATTACATTAATCATTATCGTCATATTTAATTAACGACAGAGAAAGCGGTATAGTATTCATTACAAAATTGCAATTTCTATGCAGGCTTACGGCATTCAATTTCAAAATCATTTTCGTATCCATAATTATTATTTGTACACAAAATCCATCGAATGAAAATTACGGTGAGTTTGACTGAAAGCACACCATCCTGTAATTTATATAAATATACATGCTCTCAGTAAATGAATTCGTGCATAAAGGTTATTCACTGAAACCACATTTAATATCGGTGTGCTGTAAATTTAAATGTATCTCAATCTGATTGATATGAAATTAAAGAGACATGGCAAGTTTACGTATTGCCAACTGGGATGAAGTAGCTCAGGACCGGAATGGCTGGGGCGCGGTCATGAAGTCGGCTTTGGAGGTTAGATTGTGTGTTTGATTGAATGTGAGAGTAAGAGTTATACCTGAGATGCTAGTGGTAGTAACAGTAAATGCGACTTGACAGAAACGCTTACTTACTTACCGATATAACCGATGGCTTGATACCGCTCCGTAGTGATGGTGAAACCGTTATTTTAATGAACTGGTTATTTTCGGTACAGCTATTTGGGATTTATGGTAACTAAAATATAACCGTTGTATAATGAGGATGGTTTCCCGTTGAATTGCGAAAATTTAGTTGCCATCA
This sequence comes from Agrypnia vestita, assembly GCA_016648135.1. Taxonomy (NCBI): domain Eukaryota; kingdom Metazoa; phylum Arthropoda; class Insecta; order Trichoptera; family Phryganeidae; genus Agrypnia; species Agrypnia vestita. The sequence goes on from JADDOH010011606.1 coordinate 5,640, forward strand.
GATACAAATCTCAAAATACGGTGAAGGGGAAATACCTACCTATGAAGCGCGAAAAAAGACAATTATTGGGATTTTTTTATGGAAACCTATATGAATTATGGTATTTCTATTATTTCTAAGTGAAAGTACAAACTCTTTAACAATATGTTAATTTTTTTTTATTAAAAATATTCAACATTGGCGGAAAATTTTTGGGTTCTATCTACTGCTGAAAAAAGGTCCTCCGCGGTGACCACTCCCATTTCATCTGGAATCATCAGAATAAATAAAAAACAAAAAGATTATCAAAATTGACACTATAATTTAGTCTTTGACGTAGAATTTTTTGAAAATATTGATATTCGACAAAATGTCGGGCGTTTGAATTTAAAATAGCATTTTTTAGGGGAAAATTCTGATTTATTTTGCCGATAAAAAAAACCAAGTCACTTAAAAAATGCTACATCAAAGCTAGATAACTATGTAAAAAATAACCACTAGAAATTTCAAGTTGATTGGTTCAGTGGTTGCCGAGATATTTTGGTCACCGATTTTTCAAACATGGTTTCGAATAAAACGCGTTTAAAAATTGAGCAATGAATAAATTGCGAAATTTTTCGACTTGCATAAAATCATCGATTTCAGGTCCATAATATAAATCCTCCACCTTGTTTAGAATTCCCATATCATCGATAATAATAGATACAAGTCTAACGTTTCTATTATGAAAGAGCCCGACTTGCGGCTACCTGCGTGTCAGGGATGTCACTATTATCAGCAATAAAATTGTTATTTTTTAAAATTTTTGCTTGAAATTTTCACCAGACATTTTTAAGACGTCAAGCCTTAAGAAAGCGCCAAAAAATTAAAATCGATTTGTTCGAACTTTCTAAGTATGTATTCCCCCTTAATGTGTCACTGGTTAAAATACCATCACTACCGCTCCATCGGCTACGTTCAGCCGCAGGTGCTCGGAACCGCTCACCACACTACTTTGGACCTTAGAGTCCGTAGCGCCAATATAGTAAAAGTTAGTAAGTCACCAACTAAGGCAGTGTGTCAAAATTTAGATACAAATTTATTACGATGATTTAATGTTCATAAGTTATTTATTTTTATTCTGTCATCTTGTGTTCTACATTTGAAAAGAAAAAAAATATATATAAACATAATACCTACCTACTTACATTGAAGTAGGTGCAGTAATTATATTAAAAGAAATTATCTTCTTTTGGCGTATTGAGGGTCAAATTTCTATTGTAGCGGAAGTTGCGCACGCGCAGCACGCGCATTGTAGCGGGAATGCGTGTAGCGGGAAGCAGCATGTAACGATAATGCGAGATCACGAAATGCACTTGAAATTAGTGTTCCAGTAATATCTAAATATAATAATTTCGTTCTAATTCACCGCTAAAAAACGAAATTGCACGGCTGGAGAAAAACCTCAGACACGCGAACGGTAACGCGGCAACTAAACGACATAACCACCACTGTTTCTCCCTGGCCCGTCAAAAATATATACTGTACTACACATTGTAAGAGCAGGGCTTATCTGAGACGCGAAACATTAATTTACGTGTGTGTATATATGTGGATGTGTAATCGAAATTGCCAAAAATGGGCTTCTCGTACATATTTCTGTATTTTATGTTATTGTCGATGTCTGACTACGTTCAGCTGCCTTCAGCAGAATTTCATCAGTTTGGAAAGGTCCGCTGGTGAAACCTTGTAATTAATATGTGATTCCTGACATCAGCTTTTTAATAATGGAGACGACGATGTCAATTTGAAACTTCTGAGGAAGTCGCTATGATCGTCGTAATGTATATTTTTACATTTGTATAGTTTTTCCTTTAATGTTGTTTTAATCCCTATTATAATAATTGTGTTGTCTGTCTGTCCGTCCGTCCGTCCGCGTAACTTCATGTAACGTAAAAAAATCGATTTTTTTCTTTCAAAAAATTCTTTTTACGAAAAATATTTTTTTGAACAGTTATTATTTTCGAAAAAAAAATTCGAAATATATTTTTTAAATAAAATAAATACTTATCTTAGGAACCGACATGTAAAAGTACCGTCATTTTTTACTACATAATAAAAAAAATTGTACGCAATACATAGACCCATTTTTTATTATTTAAACAAGCCAGACAGACAGCAAAACAATAATTATTAAATAATTCGACGGGTCGTAAACAAGAATTGGATTTAATTTACGGACAACCAATATAAAACACAAAACTTTAGTCTGGCAATGCCAATGTTACTCATGAAAGTTAGTCAGGCTTAAAGTTTAATTCTACATTTATTTCTCGGGCAATGTAATTTGGCAAGTTGGTATGAGGGTGATGGACGCGTTTTGTAATTCGGTAAGAACTTTAGATTTGTTTGTGAGCATTGCGTTAAACCGAGATTCAGCTTAGATAAATATAATGCCTGCTGTCATAATATGGTACCTAGTACTATGTATTTATGTAATGGAAAATAAAGTATGACGTGTGTTGGTTATTGGATGTTATTTACACGTAAGTCTAATTATTATTAATTAATATTACAAATCCCAATTATAATAATTTCGTTGTCTGTAAAAAAAAAATCTTTTTTTTTATTTTTCTCATAAATTTGCAATATTACATGTAAGTATATATGTCTAATTATTATTAATTAATATTATAAATCCCAATTATAATAATTTCGTTGTCTGTCTGTTTTTTTTTATTTTTGAAAAAATTTTCTTTCGAATTACAAAAAAAATCAATTTTTTTTCTTCCAGTTTTTTTTCGAAATCTTTTTAGAATTTTTTTTTAATAAAATAAATAAATACTTACTCCTTAGGGACCGAAATGTAAAAGTACTATCATTTTTGACAGGTTACAGCTAATATTAACTTAATCTGTACCCAATCTTGCCCAGGTAACAAATTTAGTCAAACTGTGGCGGGAAGGTGCCATTGTTTTGCAAAACCTCCACATAATAACAATGTTTCCATTTAATCCAGGTTGGAGGACGATGGGATATCCGGGAGAGTGATGAGGAATGAATGTATATATTTTCATCAAAGTTGTAAAATGCAATTAGAAATGCTTGATTCAGTTTTGTATGATTATGCATGTGTATGATTGTATTTTATTTTCGGAACACAACCTAATAATAGATAACATAACACAGAAGAGAGACCCACCACATAAATAGCTTCCATACCTGCCCTACACTTTTGCCACCCATGTTTGGCATTTTTTTTAATGCTCAAGTGATAATACTAAAATACTCGCATTCCCATGAGTGTCCCACTGATACTCTTTGGAATGCGAGCCAGACAGGGAGGCGTCCACACAAAACCTTTTCTCCATCTCCAAGACGCAGCGACAAATAACAATTGGAACATACTTATTGTGTATATCCATAAGGTAAGAGAAATGCAAGTTACATATATATAAGAAATGCTACAGTTGAAGTACAAAATATGAATGCTCAAATTCCATAACGTGACCAACAAAAGTATTCAAAAGAGATATGAAACCGGACACAAAGTATAACAAAACATGACACTCGATACATGAGACAAATGTACATTGGAAAACACATAATATAACAATTAAGATAGAAATACAAGAAATATATTACATATAACATAACATATACATAATAGGAATACCTAAACACAATAAGACAACATGTAGACATACAACTTAGGAGCCAGATTAATTCAAATGAATACAGAATTGCAACTTAGAGACAGTTGTTAGAGTAATTCACTCCCTTCAGGGAAAAATTTTAATAAAATTACAAGCACAAACATTAAAGGAGTCGTCAGTCCAGGAATCCACTGCCGGCAGATACAACCACGGTAATGATACTAACTAATTAAGTTACGCCTATAGAAATTTGGCCATAACAGAAATCGCTAGTGGAAAAGAAAAACTATTACATACACCTTTTAAAAACATAAAAATTCATTTTATCCTTCTAACGATGCCCATTCGGCTATAACAAACTTGGCTTCTCGATAAACAATAATTAACTATGGAACAAAAGATTAGTGAATTGTATTATTTTTAATTTATTTTGTTGTTGTCGGGCCTCGTGCTTGAGGATCCCCTCGCCATTCTGAGTTAGATGTTGTTGCTGCGCCTCTCATGAGCTTTGTGATAGGAAAATAGCCCTATTCAAGAGTTGCACTCTCTCCCACATTTAAGTTTACCTTTTATAATAAACAAACATTTTCCAATCAATTATGATCTGAGACGACCAAGGATGGTCCCCATCATCGATTTCCAGCCGCCATGAATCATTTGAAGAATCCATCATACTTTTAAAATGTTGATCCTCTATATTCGCTCAATTTTAACCGTATAAAGGTCTTGCTCCTGAACACTTTTCGCTAGAAGTTTTTTCTTGGCAAAAGATGCTTCTATTTAGTCAACATCCTCTAAAATTAGTTAACCTAAAAAATATTTTTCATTATTTTGTGTATAGGTTATTGTTATTGGTGTATGTGATGATTATTGATAAGTAAATCTAGTTAAACTACATACATATGTATGTAGTTTAACTGATGGATAAGAGAGGATGGAGGCACACTTTTCTATCCTGACACACCACTCTCCCTTCATCCACATTCATATGTCTTTACATGTAAGTTCGACGATTGTTAAGGCTCCTGACAAGACCATATTCTAGTATATATCTGATTAATCTGATACTTGAATTGTATAGAGATGCAATTATGTTTGTATGTTTATTATTCACCTTGTAACTAAAGAGTACCTTCCATAATCTTACTCTTATAGAAAAGTTTTTGATTTTTGCTAATAACTTTTCCCTCAACCGTCCTAGAAAGAAGATCTAATCTATGTATCCTCTTCCAGCCACCCAAGTCCATTGCACGTTCCATTTTTTTTTTGGTCATTGATCTTAGTTTTTCTATCAAAATTTTTCCATAATGTTTTTCAACCCTGCTCAATAAAATACTGTATTAAGTCATGGAATCCCTAAAGGGCCACCAGCCTTGATACACTTGGCAGCGATGTTATCGTATCTCACAACCTTACGATTCTCCACATACTTTATTGCAAACTTTTCGTCTATAATTATTTTCACCACACACTTTTCTCAGTGAGTATCTTAGCAGATGCCTCTCTTACATTCACCTCTCGCTTATACGTTTCCTGAAAATATTTCATCCATCTATCTTTTACTACCTTACATCATCGCTCATCAAATTTCCACCTTACACTGGCTCAGAAGCTTTTATACTTATTGCTTTCAGTGCCACATCGCATATTTTAAAAAAAAAATTGATATCCCAAAAATTTCATTTTCCAACTTTAGTAAAAATACAAATTATTTAGGGATTGGTTAAACTCAGAAAAATCCAAAAAACAATTTGACAGATTTGTTTTCTCACACGTTGTAGTGTTTTTTAACTTATTATCCTCTATTTGGTATCTTTGAGCATTTATAGAGTTCAAAAAATGATCTGCTTTATATTATGCATATTTAAAGTTGCAAATACATACATACTAATTTGTACATTGATTTAAAGACGTAAATTCCCCACGTACATCTTCTTCTTCTTCTTCTTCCTCTTCAGCCTTCATCTCTCCATTGCTAAATATATGCCTCCCTCATACCCTTCCATCCTTCCATGTTATTTGCTAGTTGAAGCCATTTCTTTCCCCCCACAGCGGCGATATTGTCGGCCAAACTCTTTTGAGGTCTTCTGGCGCCCCTTTTATTCTCTCAAGATCTTCACTTCAGAACTCTGGAAATCCATCTTGTAGCATTTTGCCTTGCAACAAGCTGCGCCCATTGCGATTTTAGCTTCACTACAAGATCCGTAATATCCACTACTCTAGTTCTGTGCCTAATTTCATCATCTCTTAGGCTTACGCCAAGCATGGATCTCTCCATGGATCTTTGTTTGCATTTGAGCTTTTCTACACTTTTCTTTATAAGGGCTATCATCTCCACTCCATACGTCGTCACTGGCAGTATGCACGATTCAAAGGCTTTTCTTTTTAAGCTAATTGGGATCTCTTTGTTGTTGAAAATATGTTAGAGTTTGCCAAAAGCAGCCCAGCTCATTCCTATTCATCTTGGCGAATTCCGCTGTTTGATTTTTTTTGTCCATTTTTATCTTGTGTCCTAGATATACCTATATGAATACATAATATTGAAATAGGAGATATTCATCTACTATTTCAATACTATGTATTGTTATTGATTGTGATGATTTTCTTCTCAGGACTCAAAATATCTGTTTTCTTTATATTTATATTAAGACCAACTTTGCTCAAAGCCTCTTGCATACATCTAATTTGTCATAATTATTAATCAGTCTTTTAAATAGCAACTATGAATGTTGACGATAGATTATCATGTTGAAATTCTTCTTCTTCTCTTCTTCAACTTTCTTTCGATTCAAGAGTCTTTTGTGCGGGAGTTTCCTGTTATGATGCTGAATTCCAGCTATCTTTCAATCATTTTGGAGGTCTCCCTGATGGATGCTGTTCATCTTGTACGCCAATATAAGGAATTCTTGCCGTATTCATTCTCTGTACATGTTGGTACCAGTATCGTCGACACTGTTGCCCCATCTGACCACATCTTGAACCTCACAGACCACTTGGATTGCAGCATTCTTCAAGCGGTCATGCAAAGTCTTCCCCACAATAGCATACAAAGTTCTCATTTCAGTTGTTCTTAACATGCTCTTTGTCTTTGTCACACACAAGTCTTATAAAATACATACCTTGCTATCTGTTCTTATATCTTTATTCATCCATCTTTATTCATCAGTCAATCTACCACAACTGCAGCCTTATCCACTATGTTCAAAAATTTATTTGATATGTACATATATGTATTGATACGAGCATAAATATGTATACCAATACACATACATTTGTCATATGTATTGGTCAAACACTTTAATTAATAAGTAAGTAATATGGTTTATGAAGTTCGCTTGAAAGTCATTTTTAAATGTATCAATATTTGATGTACAGTACAGCAAGAATGTAATTGGTAGTAGGAAAGAAGATAAAAGAATTTATTATCTAGAAAATTTAATTTTAGTGACTTAACTTAATGATTTTGCTATGCTCATTGGACACTATATTACTGCTATTCATGCATGTTATGTCTGATCTTAAATTTTTGCATCTGTTAAATTTTCAGAATACATAAATAGATTTAATAAAAATATTATAATAACGAACGTATGCACTTGGCAAAACTTGGGTTTTGTTTTCAGTACGAACTCAATAAAAAATACAGTCGAACTTGGTTATAAGGAGCGCGACGAGACCGACTAAATTTGCTCCTTATAGCCAGGACTCCTTATATCCGGGATAGGTTAATTTCACCTTCTAATTTTTTTTTATTGTGTGATGTTATTTTCAAGAGCAGCTAAATAAACATCCTTAATTTTCCAGGGCGATGAAACTGTAGAAGACGATAGTGAAAACTTTTTACAGACTTCTTAATTTTTGGCGCCGGGTTCTATTTCACGAATAATTTCGACATTTTCGCGAACCGAGAGACACTTTCATTTGTTGGTGGACATGTTTCCGATAAAAGAATTCGCGTTTAACTGACTAGGCTTTTAAATGCTAATTCAGTAAACTGCATAAAACAAACTGTCACCTCAAACATTTTGGAAACCCCCAATAATCGGAGTTATATGACAGTTCTCGACCTTCAGTTCGGCATTCCTTTGATAAGAAATGCCGGCGAACTAATGTTTGCCTGTGCATGTGGCATTTTTGGACACACTTTGTGTACATCATAAAATGAACCCTAATTAAGTGCGAGCCATTTGTGCGAACCACTTGTGCGAGCCGCTTGTGCCCGCCGCTTGTGCGAGCCGCTTTAAAAGCAATGTTCATTATGAGTAGGTACGTATTTGTTTTTTTTTTTCTGTAACTCAAGCAAATATGTATGCAGAGTTTCAAAATTTGCTCCGTATATCCGGGAATCGCGCTCCTTATAACCGAGAACGATAGTATGGGAATATGCGCAAATCAAAATCAATTCACAGTTTTGCCCATTATAGCCGAGATCTCCTTATACCCGAGCTCGTTATAACCGAGTTCGACTGTAGATATTTTAATTATCATTACCTACCTAAACTAATAGTGACTTGTATTTGTGCTTATATTTTTTTTCTTTTTTAAGCATTTCTACAGAATGAATGAATGAATTTAGTGATTTTTAACCCCCCCCCCCCTTGTCAGCAAAAGTAAGCAAAACTCTTACTCCCCCCTCCTGTGCTTACGTAAACATTGGTTATATATTTTTTTAAATCTGTTCAGATTTCTTTATTGTTATTCATGAGCAGCAGTTATTAAGTCTAGAAATAAGGAATTTATAGACTATAAAGGAATTTAATGCATATTTAATATTTATTCAAGTAAATTTTTTACATCGTATTTAAATATTATATTCTTAACATATAAAAGACATTAATTTATTTTGCTCCATTAAAAAATTTAGTAAATTCAAATTAATTGTCCTTCGTCTTAAGTCTTCGATGACATTGAATGTTTGCTGCTCAATATTGTGTATTTTCTCACTTTTATGTTCATTCGGGTTATGGACATTGTTCTCTTCGACATGGTTCAACATCTTGATATTCGTCTAAAGTTTGTACTATGCACATCAATTCATTAGCACGAGCAGCCACTCTTATAGGTTTCACTCCCGTTTCGGTGTGCATGTTTATTTTTTTATGTATCTCCATCTTCTTCTTCTTCTTTGCTGGCATTTCATCCCTACGGGGTGTTCTTTCCACAAAACAAGTGTGTTTCTTTGTTGGCAATGGGTGTGATGGTTGCGTTTTTTTTTCTCTTTTATTTTAGAAATTTAAATTGTAAACAATTAATTTTCGGAAAACATTATTCTATGTGGATGATTCAATTCTATTAGCAATGGAAAAGGATATAGGGTACATAATGTTAGTTTATTTTATTTTTATAGATTTATACCGTTAGCTTTTAGAAATCTTGTTAGAATGTAATTTTAAAGTGATTTGATTGGATTGGAAGAGGGTTGGAATGTTGATAGGGAATGGAATATTGTAATAAGAAAGATCTTGAATAAAATTTAAATAACAGTCATTGATGGGGCATCCAAAAAATATGTGATCTAAATGTTCGTCGTCCGTCCGGCATTCACACATGGGAGAGTCCGGACTTGGTAATTAAATAAATATTGCTGATGTAATCACCATCCAGACCTCCCCGTCCCCCATGTCATTAAAAATAACCAAAGCAAAGACCCCCCCACCCCTTTGGTGCTCACGTAATACTTGAATGGCCCCTTTTATAAAATTATAAACTACAGAACTTCAACTTTTTCTTCATTTTTTGAAGTTTATTGAATCTTTTAATTTTCAGTAAGAACGATGGTTAGATTTTACACATGATAGCGGGCCGCCATGCAAAATAATAACTCGCGCGATAGCGCCGGCAAAAAACCAAATCTGGAGACTTTGTTGTGGCTGCTCCTGGTTCCTCTGGCGATTCCATGGCCGTCAAAGTCTCTCCTGCTGCATCTTCTGCTGTTGGCGCATTGCAGATCTTCAGAGATGCAGAGACGACAGTGACACTGCCCCACTCCGACGCATCTGGAAATCTTGCTGTAGCTACCTCTGGTTCCACTGGCAATTCTTTGGCCGTCAACATCTCTCATGCTGCATTTTCTGCTGTCAGAGTAGGTCAACAAAAATGCAGTAACGACAGTGACAGTGCTCCCCTCCGACATAAATGAGACAATAGTGCAAAATAAAAGGCGTGTTGTCATTCGGGGGACCTTGGGAAGCGGAGAGAAGAAGATATGAAATATTATCACTTCTATCCCTTTCATAAGGACACTACAAGCAATGACATGTCCTCTTATTTTTGACCTTGCTGATGAGTACTGCCCCATTTAATGTAACAATGGTAATTCGCAATAGTGCAACAAATGAAAAATTGAATTTATTATCAGAATATTCGGGGGATGAAAATGAAATGCATGGATTTTTATAGAAATGTTTTGACTAGTGATCTTGATGTCATAGCATTAACCAAGACCTGACTGAATGCTAGAGTTTTCAACTCTGAACTTTTTTATGGTAATTTTACAGTATTGAGGCGAGACCGCAGTGGCCACAGACAGGGCAGGGGATAATTGTTTGGGAGTGAGAAACAGCGAAAACAATTCGAGTGTTTCATTGTCCAGTCTAGAACTACTTCAGGATAAAAACCTCATTATATTAGAAGACTTTAATCTGCAGTCAGCACGGAACATCTCAAGTGTAGAAGCTGACATCAATTTTTTTAGCTCCGTGTTAGGTCTCTCACAGTATAATGATATTTTGAACTCCAGAAATAGCACTTTGGATTTAATATTTGATAAAGGAGCGATGGATATGTCTCAGTCATTATCACCTCTTATGAGAGAAGATAATTACCACCCCGTACTTGAATTTTATGACAATCCGATCGCAGATCGCCCCCATAGCTCCAGAGTTCCTGGGGAAAGTACGATTCATCGAAAGGGCTAGAACTTTGATAATGGTGACTTCGACCGACTGTACTTTCTCATAGACGGTATCGACGGGGGAGAAATGTATAACATATGTGTGTGTTATATGAGAAATGTATAACAGATGTGAATGAGGCGGTACATTATTTTTATTGTACTGTTGAAGGTGTAATTGATTTTTGCTTCCCTAGGAAATCTCAGGTGGGAGGCGATATCCAAGGTGGTTTTCTAGGAATTTTATTAGAGACATGCATACTGTAACAAAAAATGGAAAGCCATCTGACCGTCACGGTGATTAAAAGATGTTTGGAATTACAGATCCATCGTAAGATGTAACATTTGATTAACATACCGGGAGTTCATTTCCAGCATGGAAAACAACATAATTTAAGATCCTAATACCTTCTGGGACTACACAAAGTCACAAAAGGCAGATGGTGGGAATGTTAACTCCATGGCATGGGGCGAAAATATAGTAAGGGGAGCAGATATTACCGAGGCGTTTGCACGTCATTTTAAAATAGTGTATAGTAATGGTCCTCCGCTTCTTGATGTTAATATTGTTAAGCAATGTTCTCCGATCCGCACACAGTCTACTTATGTTCAAAATATCAGTGAGAAAGATATGTCCAACACTATTAAAAAATTAAATACATATTACTCATTCTCTTGGTCCAGATTTCATTCCAACATTTCTCTTAAATAACCATGTGGAACTAATAAAAAACCACTTTGTTTTTTATATAATCTTTCCATTAATACAGGGATCTTACCAGAAACATGGAAGATATCAAACGTTACTCCAATATACAAGAGTGGTTCTAAGTCATCCATAGAAAACTACAGACCTGTAGCTATTCTTTCTGCACCAGCTAAAGTATTTGAAATTATAATAAGTTGAATTGTCGCTTTCCGAGTAGAGCTATTTATAATTGATGAACAGCATGGATTCAGGAAAGGCCACTCGGTTGAGAAAAATCAGATGGTTTTCACAAATTACGTAATGGAAGCATTGGATGCAGGACATCAGGTAGATTGTTTATATAATGATTTCGCCTAGGCTTTTTATACAGTCAATCATGGTTTATTCTTAAAAAGGCTGTATGAAATTGTTTTCTCAGATGGTATGCTTAAATTAATGGCAAGCTACCTCCAAAATAAAAACCAATTCATCTCGTAGGCCTCGGGTACAATGCGAGCGGCGAGCAATACGGCATCATCAATACGCCAGAATAGTAAGGGATGCATTGACTTTTGAATAGTGAGTTATATTGTGGCCAACCCTCCTCACTATTCTGACGTATTGACTCTCTGCCGCTAGTACCACCCGCCACCCGAGGCCTTACTGTCTCATCAAGGTGTTTCCATACTTTCTCAGGTATCCCATAAGGCTCCAACCTGGTTGTTTTCTATTTTTATTAATGATATTAAAATTGTAATTTTAAACTCGCGCTTTCTGTTATTCGCGGATGACTTAAATCTTTTTTTAAAGGTGGTCCCTTGGACGTTTTTCATCTTCTCCAAGCAGATATATCAAATGTATGTGAATAAGGAAGGCCATATAAACTTATTTATTTATATTTATCCAGAAAACCAACAGCTAACAGTAATTAAGTAAATACATACAAAGAATAGGAAACATAAAAAAACCAACCCATAAAAACCAAGTTTTTACAATACTCCCTTTCTCATTTTCGGATTTCGTGTCTACCAGATATGTCGGAGTATTTTCATACAACTTACTGAGTTGTATGAAAAAACCACTAAAAATTTGAAAAATCCAAAATTATACTATAATTATTAATTTTTTTTACTGAAAATTTGATAGATCTTATTGATCGTCGCCACGAGTCTGCTTGCAAAGTTTCAGGTCGATTGATCAGGGGAAAAGTGTTAAAAATTGATCCAAAGCTTTTTCATCAGACAAGCAAGCAATCAGAAGCCACGTGTTAAAAGAAAGGGAGTAAAAATCAATTATAGGTTTTCACTGGTATGTTTAATGTTTCCAAGTGTTCAGTTACATCTTTTACTAGGGCCTAAAAAACTCTATTCTATCGCTACGAAATGAACAATCAAAATCTGAGATGAATGTCGAATGTTAAGGATCTCAGCATTCGATTTTTTAGTATCTTGACATTTTACGATCACTTAGAGGCGGTCAGTGGTAATGCATTAAGAATATTAGGATTTGTTCTGCATACAGCTAGGGTTTTTGAAAATACTCGCGTACTGAGAACTCTTTACAACTCCTTGGTGCGAAGTTTCTAAGATATCTCTATACGGTATCTATAAGTACGGGCATTATCCTTGGCTTTACCCAACTGAATTTCTCCAGGGTATGCTTGACTACAATAGTTTAGATACTAGAAGGAATGTGTATTTGATTATGCATTTTTATCAATTGTTGCATGGTATGATCGAGAATCCTGAAATTATGCAGAGCATTGGTTTGTATGCTCCTGATAATTATCTTAGTTTCACATTCCAATATACAGGACCAATGCCGATGGCTATACCTGTTGGAAGAGCTACTGCTATGTTGAACAATATCACTCTGGACATTGATCTCTTCCATGTCTCCGACAGGGTTTTCCGAAGCAGGATTCTCCTACACCTTTGATATGAATGATTTTATAAATGTTCAATATTGGTTTTTATTTATATAAATATTTCCAACTTATTTATAACATTTACGAATTAAATTTGTGTTTGTAATGTAAACATTATATAAAAAATAAATAAATTGAAATTGAAAATTGAATTCAGTCTTCAAAATTAGTATGATTGCAAATAGCTCAGATAAAGTTTTTATTTTAGATTGATTTCCCATTACTCTTTTTTGCATTAACTAAGTAATATATAACTAATGATTAATTACTTAATGTAAAATTGAAATATAAAAATAAAAAGTCTTTGTTGATGGGTTAAAGCTAGTATAATATAATATTTACGTAATCAGTCGATCGGAACTTGTTTCATTTTTGAATAAGCCGCTCAGCAAATCTTCAGCATTACAAGTGCTACCAGCGGAAAAATTAATATATTATTTTAAATTAGTTCATAGAAATACAGCAAAATATAAATTACATTAAATGTTACAAAATGATTTTGTTTTTTAATTAGACTACCTAAAGAATTATAAATAAATCGATAAGTAGTTACTCGAATAATAATTGTGTCGCGCATTTTCGGTATTTGGTGGGAGTGGCTTTGGTGATGTCATCGGTCACGTGATAGCATTGGCGCATGCGCATGCTTAAGGCGTTGCATGAAACAGTTTTCGTAGTTCGGCGGCGTGGGTACGTTGTTTTGGTGCGCTGTGAGAATTGTTTTTGGCCAAGTGTTTCTGGATTTTGTAATGTGGAAATGGCATCCAAAAGTAAGAAAACAACTGTGACATCATCGAGTAGCATCAATGTCTCGAGTATCCAAACGCCGCAGTCGAGTAGCACGCCTAGAGCCGGTAGCCGTCCCGCCAGCTCAGCCGGCCGGTCTAGCAGTCCAATGAGTCCTACTCGTCACAGTCGTCTTCAAGAAAAGGCTGATTTGCAAAATCTCAATGATAGGCTGGCCGCCTATATTGACCGGGTTCGGCACCTGGAAGGAGAGAATTCCCGTCTCACACGAGAAGTGCAAACATCTCACGAGACGGTCACCCGCGAAGTTTCAAACATCAAGGGAATGTATGAGCATGAACTCGCTGATGCTCGAAAACTTCTTGACGAAACTGCTCGCGAGAAGGCTAAGTTAGAAATTGATGTTAAACGTCTGTGTGAAGAAAACGACGACTTACGTAAACGGTAAGTAACTTTATTTTGTTTAACCGTACAAGTGATTAAATTTATGTCAACATAATAGAAAATATGAGCCTACTTCTATCTACGAATTATTGTGACAATTATGAAAAATTTTAGATGTTAGTCTTTTACTACTTTGTCTGCTCTTTTATTTTGAAAATATAACTAATCTTATAGCAGACCTTATGGCGGCGACGCGGCGCGCAACGATTGAAACCCCTCCGATTAATAAAAATCATCAATGGAAAAAGATATATTATTATCATGCATATAGTAGTTTAAATTGCCAAACTTTACAGGATAATGTTAAAAAAAATGCAGCAGATTTGTATGCTTTGCACGATTTCATCGTATGACAGTAAAATTGACAAGTGTAAAAGTATTTACAGAAGACTTGCGTATAAATTAATAATATTTTTTTTATATTATACAAAAGATACTCTTTTTAGAGTGTCTGAACGAGAACAAAACTTCATATATTTATGTTATAAAACTCTTGTTTATTTATTTTAACGGTTAAGTTACCATTCTGCCATCGCTATAATATTTTGCAACTTGCACGTTGCGTGATGCATTATAAATAGATTCAGATAATATTATGCAAGTTGACCTTCATTGAGGTAGGTACGTACTGATAAAATAATCAATTAATTTTAACGCTGTACTAACATGATTTAATTAAAAAATATACGTCCCCACATTACGTTAAATTTGCTACGTCCTGCGATAAAGCGGTTTTTTATCATTTGCATCAGGTGTGTTGCAAAACACGATACATTATTTTTTATTTCAACATTGAGCAATTTATATATTGCTAATATTTTTATCTTGAGGTAAATCGACTGAATTATGGTAAAATATTATGCGTATCGATGTGCCCAGGTATGTAATTAATTTTACATTCCCATGTTCCTTGAAGCCGCCGTTTTTTTCTATGGAATGAGAATTGAAGTGTTCTTCATTGTCGTATTTCGTCATCGGCGTTTGACATTCAAGCAACGGGTGGGTAGGTACTAGTACATATAGCTTGGGACCAAGTTGACCAAACCGGCGTCGTTTCGTCTGGCTAGATGATGTCACCGGGCCTGAAATAATGGGTGACGTACGAAGGCTCGACTTTGGACATGAGAAACCTTCTCCATGCCCGTTCATTAAATGCAATGCAGAGCTACGTTATTTGAAATAATCACAGCCAACGAAGTGCGGAATACTTTCGTTATCGACATAATTCGGTTCTACACCTGTGACGTTTTTTCTATTTTTATCTCTAAACCTTTCGCGCCACGCCTCACCAGTTTATAATATTGTCGTTAGTTATTATAAAGTTCAAAAACAGGAATAAAATTGTTGAAGTTTACCCTACGATCCATGGATATGATGGAGCTGAAAACAGAACCAATTAGTACGGAAACAAATATGGAAGAAGTTTGCTGACGCGACACATTGCCTATGATTTCTTGCAAGACACTTTTAGATTTTTTCTCTTTGAGACTTTAATCGGCTTAATAGCTCAGAATAATTTAACATACGTCAAGAGTAGAATAGGATATTTGATATCCTTCTGGGGAACCGGAAACAAAACTAACCTAAACAGACTCCAACGACAGCAGAACAAAATACTAAAAATGGTCTATGATCTGATACCGGACACCAACTGAAACTGTATATCGTATAACACAACAATTAAACATCGAAAGCAATACAAAAATCGAAACACTTAAAATCATTCACAGACTAGCAATTGGCGAAATACAAGATGAAGACACAAAATACACGAAAAACACCAACACAACACTAGAATGGCTCAAACTATCACATAGCACACACGAAAACAAAAACAGGACAATCCCGACTAATTTGCAACGGATTAAAACTATACAATGACCTGCCACAACAGACCAAACAACTGACCACTGACAAATTCAAATCAGATGTGACAAAAATGCTTAAACTCGGCCAACTATAAAAAAATTACTTTGTATCTAAATTATATTATTATTTCTTATATTGAATTATGTAAAAATGTTATTCATAAACCTTTTAGGTTTCCATTATATTTTAAATTAAAAAAATAAAATAAAATGATAATAAATGTCTTTATTAATTAGATACGCGCTTCTTAAAAAGGAGAGTTTACCAAGTTCTCGTTGATTTTATAAAAATAATCATGCGCGGACGAAAAATGATTTAGCACTAAATTTCGCGCCGCCTAGGATCTAGAAGCCGGTCAGAAAAATGGGTCAAAACTCCGATTCTTCACTGAAATAAACGAAAATCGCGTCGCTGATTTTATTTTGGGCACTTCTTTTTTATACACCCTGTCTCCATGTACCACACACAACTACAACACATTATTTTTATTTGAACAAAGTCGTTGACCCGACAACAACGAAATGTTCGGCAACTACCTGCGCAATATCTTACCACTCATGCACATGACCTAATTACAATAGTTTACAAATAATATGTGAATATTTTGCGAACGAATCGGAACCGGTTAAATTTAGGATCGTTTGCAATAAAATGCGAAGCCCACAGAATCGTGAATTCGGAATATGGCTTAGCTTAATTCAGATTCCATTTCCGAGAATTTCAAGAAACTTGTTCGTTTAGGAAAATAATCCTTGGCTATGTTGATGCAAAGCAGACATAATAATCAATCTCCAATGCAAATGAATTTATACGTTATTTAAATTATACAAACAGGCGTATTAGTTAGTATTGGCATGGTGACGACGGCACCCGAAATAGAGGACCGACCATGAAAGACCTCGTGTGAATAAGAGGTAAATCAAACACTGTTAGAAGCTTCGACACTCAACGAGCATGCGAGAGCAGGCGTCTTTCCATTCTATACAAGGCTAAGGCCCGGTTGTTTCAAATTCGATCAAAGTAAGCGGTCGATTAAAGCATAGATTTTTACGAAAACGGATCGTCTGATTGGTGGAGAACGTAAAAATCTATGCTTTAAAAGAACGCTTACTTTAATCCAACTTGAAACAACCGGCCCTTATACGTAATGGTGTGAAATATAGTTTGGAATACAAATTTCTCACTACCGTCTTTCAATCTATACATCAGCTATCCATCCAACCATCCTCAGCGTTACAACTCTCGGTGGGTCCTAGCTGCCTCCAAGAAAGTCCTCCATGCTGCTCTGTCGCTGGCTGCCATTTTCCGATTTTGCTGTCCCAGGGCCCGGCAGTACGCAACCCATCTAACCACCGCAGTTTTGGTCTTCCGACACATCTTCTACCCACTGGGACTATACATCAGCAGTTCGCAATAATTGTGCATATTTTATACTGATCTACGCAAATAGGATGGTTCCATAATATACGCAATGCGGAATGATCGTGTATTCAGTTAGGTTAACGCATAAATTCATCAACTATCTTATGTACTATCTTTATGAACCTTTGATTATGTGTGTAAGTGACACTGTATACATTGGAACCTGAACTTCCCCTCGCATTCATTAATCATAAATGTGAATAATAGCATTCCAAAATATACTCGAGCAGTTTCCTATGGCTGCGTACTGGTCTTGTATGTAATGGAAAGACGCTGCGAGAAGATTTATGCGAAAGATGGGAAGGTTATAATAATAATAAAATGGTTGTTTTGTAATTTGCAGAAACTTGCAATAAATTTTTAAATGTAAATGGAATAAAAATATTCCCGTTCCTAGACTAGACCTAAGTCTACTAAATGGTATAGGGTCATATTCTGAAAAAATATGAATCAGGAACATAAGTAAAACGACTCGTGTACGCGCTCCATTTTAGTGTTGTGGTTTTCAGAATTCTAACTCGTTGTTTTTCGGTATCGCGTGTGAAGCGAAGAGACCTTGGGGATATATTTTCGCGTGTCTGGGGGCAGTGAATGTTTATGGATTCAGACGCCGAGGGGGCAGCGCGTCCTCGAGCTTCGCGGCTTCTACAGATATCGATCGACTTTTCAGCCATGTCCTACTTTCAGAGACCGATTTCTCCCTAATTCGATTTAATGTTAGATCGAAAGACCGCCACGAAGCCGTCAACCTTAATGATGATATACCCGGCGCTGCACGGGTGGTGACCCCAACTCCTACTATGTTACAGTAGCCGGCAAACATCTTGAAATTCTACGGCGTAGTGGGGGGAAGTTTGCGCATCTACCTTTCCACCAAAGAGACCCAAATTTCGTCTTCTGCGCATTCCCCCACCACGTCAAAGAATTTCAAGAAGTTTGCCGGCAACTGTACCATGCTATGAACAGACACGCCTAGTGAGCTCTTCGCCCTTAGATCATTTTATAGATTAGACGCTTAGAGCGATACCCAAGAGGGCAATTACGCATAGTAGCACCCAACACTTCGAAACCAGGCATCGAAGAAGAACAAACAAGGCAGAGAAGTCCCGTTCCCAAGTTGCCCCAGAAGTTGCGGATCCAGGATTGGACTCTTCAGTCACCTGGACCTGGACTTTTCATCTAGACAGGCATCGTACATGGATTGATGTACCCGTACATAGACATCCTAAATAAGTATATGCATATAAGATGTTAAATTTTCACAGAAACCAATAAGTTATGAGAATTGTAAAATTGTTTAGTCGCCTTCAAGTTCTTGGTACTTAGAGTGTTCAATGAAAATAAATGCACGGCTGTAATGAAATGCGGAATGACCCGATCGATAATGCACGAGCTCATATCGCCACCTGTTTCAATATTATGAAGTAGAAATCTTTGCGTTTGTTTCATTCACCTCGCAACGCGCGTCATCTTCGTCGTGCACCGTGCACGACCGGATTTGCGTTCCCCGCACATCTTCCCTAGTGATGGGAAGTTTCGTTCAGTTGACTGAACTATCGTTCATTCGGGTAAACTGTTAACTTTCAATCTTTCATTTACAACCTGTTTACTTGTCGAGAATGTCGCCGACGAGAGAGGTACAACTGCTGTTTATTTTCCATCTTTCATTTGTCAGCCAAGAACGATCGCTGACGGGTGGAGAAGGATAGAAATCATTATTCACTTTTCGTTCTATACTTTTACGGCTACTGAACTAATAAAAAATTATAGGTAAAAGTGAGCTGAACGGTCCGTTTATGAACGACCCATCTCTAGTTTTTCCCCATCTCACTTGGAATTTTGTTTTATATTATTTAATGCTTGGTTAAGTATTTACACAAAAAACTAAAATTACTTTAAATGAAATAACTATTTGTATAACACCACTTTATTGAGTTTATATCGACTAGTTTCAACTCACAGCCGAGTCTTCATCAGGGTTCAGTATTAACTAAACAAAAACAGAATTACAAGCAATCAAGAAAGCATTAAGGGAGGAAAGAGAAAGAACGTCAACTGTGGTGGGGTTGGGTGAAAGAGAGCGGGTATGGGTGGGTACAGTTAATTGGAAGGGGAATACATCTATCAATCTAGTTTTTTTTATCTATTTTTAATGATTTTTTTTATTTCTAATGCTTCCAAATTATTGAGACACATACCTATGTAATTTCTATGAAGTACATCTACTCCCGAGGATTGGTCAAATGTGTGGTTTTTTTCTATCAAATGTATTGCAAATTCAGAAATACCCTACACTATTTAAGTATATTTTGTGTTCAATGACTCTGTATTTATATTCCTAGCTGTTTTTCAGCTGTGGCTTGAAACTAGTTTGGTGTAAACCCAATAAAGTGGTGTTATACAAATAGTTATTTTATTTTAAGATATTTTGTCTCACCACAATGTGTTTGCTTCGTGTGAAAATTTAAAATTACATCCTTTTATAAAAACTATCCATTTCTGCTAGTAGTAAATTATCCAACGGAGATGCCCCCCGTTTCTTTCCAATACGATCGCGCGGTGTGAACGAGACGTTTGTGAAATGGAAATAACTGCGCGCATTTCGTAAAGTGGTATAAAAATGTAATTTCGTTGTGCCATCGCTTGATTTATTAATTATTGTGGTTGTTTTAAAATGTCGACTTGCTCGGCAAGTCGCACACGCGCGTATATAATTCGCACTCTTGTTTCTGCCGAGGCCGGCGTCGCGATGGATGGATTTGACCGATTTTTTGACGTGTTGCGTCTATGGATTACCAGATCGCTCGACCGTGCTGATATGAGTACCTACTGCACGCGACCAACCACCAGCCTTGCGACAACACCAAAAATATGTATACATTAAATATTTATCGATTTCATGGTATATTCATTTTGATCTGTTGTTAATCTCTTACCACACCCCCATCTTGAGTTTGAATTTTATCTCATGCTACCAATCTCATCAGACAATTAGTGACGTAACGAATACGAATATTGGCATTCGCCGAATATCATCACGTGTATCCGAACACACCTGCGCGCTCTATTATCGGGGATTCCCCTAACATTGAATGAATGGATTTGTTGAGTTCTCAAGTTGTCAATTGTTACTTGTTTCCCACAGTAACACGAGTTCTTTTATCTAGTTTCGTTGGGTTATTAATAAAGTTAAGTGCTCATTTCATGCAGTTTTTGTTTTTTTAATACGTATTTTTCGTTCCATTTTACTTCCGTTGTGGGTAAAAGTGTTAACTCTTATAAAATAATTTCAAATTAAATCTAATTACATGACCCCTCGCAAGCGTGAAAAAAGTGATATTTATTTTTGACCGCTGGGAATGTGCAAACGGATAAAAGAAATATTGTGCTTTTTAAACAATAAATTTGCCGGTGGTAAATTTTAATTATTAAATCTCTTCAAAAAAGAACAGTTGTGTATCCTTTATTACCTTGTTGAATTATTCGTATTCGTCGAATAGCAGGCTCGATATTCGTATTCCTGAAAGTAGTACATATTCGTTGCACCACTAACCACTAATCATAATATCAACATACATCTCTGAAGTGTGTCTCGCTCCGTGTACCTACTCCTTCTTTATACAAGATGACTGTAAGGTTTCGAAAAATAATTTTACAGATTTCTAACACCTCTCCCCGTTCTAATGTGTTGCCAGCCATTACGAATGTTCACGCTACTCTCAATCGATCCGAGTATTTTTATCTTTTCTATAGTTCTCCGAACGGCCTTGTGCCGTTATTCGTAAATATCACCATGATGTCAGCGTTGTGTAATAACTTTTATATCACGCAATAATTTATAATAACTATCCTGTAATTCAATTTTATTAACATTTTTAGTACACCAAATAAAACTGTATAATTTTTTTTACTGCGTTTTCCTCCGAATTCGGGATTTTCGCATTAATTTTTATTTTTGTTTGTATTGCAGTAGTAGTTACTTTCATTTAAAAAAAGACAATCGAATTAGTTATACTATATTTCTTGTGTTAGTGTTTATACTCGTAAACACCAACGCAACAATTTGCATCGGCTTACACATACTAATTCGATTGTCTTTTTTATTTTATTCAAGGAAACAAACGGTAAAGTTCAATACATAATGTATCTAAACATATTATTTTTATGTGACCAGAGGAGTTTCCCGAGGTTAGCAAGTAATGGAATAAACATAATAAAAATTAGCAAAAAAAAATCTGAAATGGAAAGACCTATACCGCTGTCTCACTCGTGATTGGCCTCCGTGTTCACCCCCTTAAATGAAGAGGAAGGTCTGCACGAGCGCGCCTCGACGTGGCCTAGAATGATCGCCGGGATAGTATGTCGTTCTATCCTTGTATTCGCACCACTAAGTCGCAAATTCTCGCTTCTCTCATCAGATTTGAATCCTCATTTGCTATTTTATTTCTTTACTACCTGTAACCCGTCAAAAATGACGCTACTTTTACATGTCAGTTCCTAAGGAATAAGTATTTATTTATATAAAAATAAAAAGAGGAAAAAAATTACTATAAAGAAGTTACGGAGACAGACAGACAACGAAATTATTATAATTGGGATTTCACGGCCATCATTAGTTCATTGTCGCCACTCCATAAAAGATAGAAGGAATAGCTCTCCAGAATGGGAATCCGGGAGGAAAAGAATTCGCTTCTTTCACGTCTACATACTCCTCTTGTACGCGATCATTTGTAAAATTACCCTATTTTTGGTAACGAGTGCTCGAGCGAGACGTATAAACCAAAGCCAGAGCCATTTTTACACCTACAGCCTACACATATTTACACTTGAACTTATGACTCACTCAACTTACCACTAACACTGCACTTGATACTTTGTAGATACATAATTCCTATCTTATGAAAATAAATATCACTGAGGAATTTAAAAAAATATTATAATTGTGTTCTATAACGCCACTCTGGGACAGGCGTAGCCTAGTAGATTGGCATAATCCACAAAGTCAACAACAAAAAAATGTGTAATTTATCTTATATTGTTATTATTAAATTAGTATTAAGTACCTTTATTTTTTAAACAAGGATTTTTTTGAAATAAATAAATAATAAAAAAATTAGTTCCCAATGCGGGAATGTAAAATGATTCGTATTGATATTTACAGTTTGGTAGAAAATGAAAACTTTACTAGCTGTAACCCACCAAACATGACGGTACTTTTTTCGGTTCCTAAAAAATAAGTAATTATTTTTTTATTTATAAAGAAAAGGAAAAAATAAGTTACGTTACAGGAAGTTACCGATAGATAGACAATAAAATTATTATTATTGGGATATCGATTATTTTAATTATTTCTGACACCGTAGACGGCGTAGCACACAAACGGAAGTCATTTTAACCACTCGCTTTCCCCGCATTATCAAGAATTTACCGTAATTACATACTTTCTATGTAACAATAGTCAATAACATAAAATACAAAATAAAACAGTGGATCTAAAACAAGGGGAGAGATAAAATAGGCACACTAACACACTGTATCCTCGTATATATGATATATTTTTTATTATGTTAATTTAATCCATTATTTTACTATATATCTACATACTATGTTTTGTATCTACACACTATTGTAAACTATACCTATCTCAACACAGATATTTCTAGTGAAACAGGCACAGACCAACCAAAATTTTATATTTAAATTAAATAGAAATAAACAAATAAATAACTGTACAAGATAATAATTGTTTGTCACAGATAAATATATACAGACAGCGTGAACAAAGTTTTCTTCATTTTTATCGTGATCAGTTTTTTTCTTTTAAATTTTGAATGCATAAAATAATAACAGTCCACATTTTTGGACATGGCTGCTAAGAGAAGTCCACATTTTTGGACCGGGGCAAACGAATGTTTAAAGAGTGCTAAAAATATTCATGAATTCGTTTTTTTTTATTGCCAAATTTAATAGCATTGAAGTGCATTCGAATGTCTTCATTAATCACGCGTACGCGAAATACATATTAAATCAATTAATAAATTGAGCTTCTTTCAAAATGCGGCTGAAACCGTCGACTACTCGGTTATTATTGTAGTACTGGATTCACCGACAGCTTCGGAATTAAGCATCGCACGTTTTAAATTCAGTCTACTTTCGATAGTATCACCTATTACATAGCATCACCGTATACAAAAATATAGCCTTCCGCCTCGTTCCCCGATTCGTCAAACAGACCCGCAATATGCATCCAGCCTGGCGTGAAGCGAACCTTCAGCCGGCGACGGCCACGAGCCACGGAGCCACGCCACACCTGGCTTAGATAATGGCCCATTAATGTCCTAAAATGGCATCTCTGAGCATTCAGGCGAGCGGGACAACCTTGCGTTCAGTTTCTCATGAAAATGCACGGGCATAGGTTAACCTTACCGGCGAGGTTTTCCGACCGGGTGACGTCAGCTTCCTCTGCCGTTTGTCCGCTCGTGTCCGACGTTCTCAAATTAACATGCAGCATATTAAAATGTATTGTTTCGTCAGTTGTTCACTCATTGTATTCATATTACCTTTTATATTAAAATTGCAACGATGCAAGGACGTAATGTATATGTTACAGTGAATCTGATTTTCTAGTGAGTCCATCATTCACTGGCATTTTAGAGAAAGTATATTCAAGGTCATTCTTATCATATTCAAAGAGTTTTTCACCAATAGAAATGAATACAATATTTTAACTTGCACTTACTAGTGAATTTATTGGTTTCCGAACTGTCAAAAATTAAATTTGACAAGTCTGAAATCCGTTTCCGTAAAAATCTATGCTTTTAAACGAACTTTTATTTATCCAAATTGAAACAACCGGGCCTTGAATAACAATTTAATAAGTCATTGCGTGAACAAGGTTCTTACTGCATTATTAATTTCTTCTGTGCAAATCAACATTATGTAGGTAACGGATATTATTAAAATAGTCATTTTGAAGTGTTGAAAGTTTCGTCTGCACCAATTCTTCATTATATGATTTTATAACAAGATTCTAATGGCACATG
The DNA here is from genome assembly GCA_016648135.1 of Agrypnia vestita. NCBI lineage: Eukaryota > Metazoa > Arthropoda > Insecta > Trichoptera > Phryganeidae > Agrypnia > Agrypnia vestita. The sequence continues at coordinate 30,286 of JADDOH010011606.1, forward strand.
GACCTTGTTTTTCAAAATTTTTTTTGCGTTTTGTGTCTCATTCTACACTAGTCTAGTCCAAAGTCATCACAAAGCGACAGTATTTCTAATTTTTATCCTTTGAGCGATAGCATATTCTCTATTCTGTGGCGATAGTTCTGTTTCTCGAACTGTCACACTTCTGGACTGGTCTTTGATATTCAATGATTAGTTTAGGTAGGTAACTAAAACGTAATATATTTTAAAAATTTTAATCGCGAACACTTACGAAATTCTGATCATCTTATAATTCAAAAGACAGTCGATTAAACTCATAAAAATGATACGGTGCGAGCAAGCTTCACGTCTGTCACCGACGTCGAGCCGAGTAAGTTTGCGAACTTAAAAACCGCGCACTTTATGTTGTACGTCTACCACCCGTGCTTACACGTGCGCAAACAAGAAACGCAAACGACATTAGACACATTTTTGATAAAAAGATAGAAAATTGGAAATGCGGAAGAATCTGAATGAATTCAAACGTAAATGATGACTTAGAATCTCTTTGATTTTTGTATTTTTCGCATCGAGTGTTTGTTACTTGACGCACTTTTAAAGGTTCATTTAAAATTAATAATACCGGGTGTATGTTTATTTATGTTTCTATATTTGTAAGAAATAAACTTTTGTTGTATTGTTATAAAAAAAACATATTTAATAAACTTAATTGACAAAATACATATTCATTAATAAAAATTTTCCCTTAACCCCCCAATATTTACATGGTGACATAACCTCGTTTTGTTCCGGCAGTCGTCAGATATCATAAAAAACCCGAGTGCGCGATCTTTCAGCCGACACCTTACTTCGCGATTCGTATTCGTTTTGCGGTGCCGCTGTCCTATTTTAATTTAGGAGTTAAAATAGGACCGCAAAATGAATAAAAATCGTCTAGTGTAGTGCCGCCTTTATACTTTCTACGCTTTAAGAATTACGTGTACAAATTGATGGTTTCACCGATATATTGTCTATGCTTTGAGTAATGTATTTTCACGGATTATGTGTAGTGAATCTGAGAATTCGTTGATTTAGATATTTTCACTGCCCCCACTCTGCCCGACCGGGAAAAGTACATTTTTACTAGTGAAAGTATAGTCTCACTAAAAATGCAAATTCGCTGTAACATATATATCCGCCCCGTATCCGGTAGCTAGATAACATTAGATAATATTTTTCGGTGACATGGTCAAAAATACATTTCAAAAAGGAATTATAGAGTTAAGGTTATCATTACGGTCGGTAGACGTATTTAACCGTAAATGGTTACGGATATTTTATACGAATCGTATGTTTTTCCGAGAGACAATTCTCGACGCTTAATTTACGCCCCCGGAAACATTAATCAGTCCGCCCTATACCTCCGCGGGTACAGGTCGTTCTCCTAATTTATTTATTGAATACGACTTCAACGGAACGTCGAGAATTGTCTCTCGGAAAAACATACGGTTCGTATAAAATATCCGTAAATATTTACAGTCATACAGGAATGTTTACAGAATTTAACTACGTAAATTAAATGCTCATCAGAACAAGGCAAACATCGTTCAGTTCGCTACTCAGCAATATAATGAAGATGCGGTCGCCGGCGTCTTTTCAGTGGTTAACTTGAGGATCCAAAGATTCATCGATCCCACTGATTGTTGTGTTGTGTTATGAGTTTGGTTTGGGCTGCTCACGATAGAAGCAACGTCGCCAGCGCGAAACTGTGTTTACATCTCTTTAGCCAATATTTACTGTTTACTAATCTAATTTGAAAAAAATAATCTAGCAGGCCCCTAAGCAGGTCTAGCTTCTGTAAAGCTACCACAACTGCCGACTTATAAACGACTGGCTGTGCCCGCACCGCTTCGCACGCGTAGATTTTTGGTAACTTAGTCATATTTTATCAATTTGTATATTAACTTTATCATATTGATATATGTCGTCTCGGTCTGTTTCATAGATTTCTTTCAGTTCTACAACTTCTCTATAGAAAGTATTTAAATATCTCTTACCGTTAAGGCGGCGTTAGTAAAAAAACGCATCCCTCAACCAACTAAGGCCCGGTTGTTTCAAGTTGTATTAAAGTAAATGTTCGTTTAAAGCATAGATTTTTTCATTCTCCACCAATCAAACTTTCCGTAAAATATATCGAAATTTTTTCAGTGAAAACGGGCATGTAAAAATATCGTCGACATTATCATTTCGTCACATTTGAAGGGCTTTTGAAAACACGTTTATATATTTATATTTCTATGAGGTCATGCCCATAAATGTACCGTTTGATCTTTCCTTCGAGTGGTTTCGCAATATCGAATCGACGCCGCTACGATCCGTTTCCCATCTGAGGTAAGAGCTGGCACAATAAAGAGACAAACGTGTTCGTTTAGTCTTTTATCACGGGAAGCAAGAAAATTTTAACATTTTCAATAGCATCTTTAAAAATAGGTTTCATGACAGTTAAAAAATCTTCTAATTTCCAATCAAATTCCGAGGTGCGTTTACTTCGAAGCTTTGACCCAGAAAGCTCGCGCTAAATCAGTCGGCGTGGGAGAACTTCCGATCCAACACTTCATCTCTTCAGCTTACCCCCACCTTGTAAGAGATACTAAGATAAATTCCAGTACATCCGATGTGGACAGCCATTACCAATAATTATATCTGTGGTGTTGACAGCTTCACTTATATATCAATCTGCAGTTTTTCGTCGAGAAATGTTACCATTTTAATCAAATTCATCACTTCTTCAATCGTTCGGTCTCAGATAAAAGGCCAAAATTAATTATATTTATCATTTTTTACACTGTGTTAAGTTAACATACTTCAGTTATTCATCAAATTATTAAATTTAATACTCGAAAGTAATCCTAATAGTATTGTAGCACCGCTGCCGATAAATCACCTTTGGATAAAGGTCGATTTCCTTGCAAAAAAGGTCACGCTTATCGTTGAATCATTACAAGTTTAGTACACTCTGTTGGGTGTGGTAAAAAGTCATGACTCTGTGCTGCATATTTACCGACCATGAGATAACACGATATTGACAAACAGCCCAATTATTATATCGAGCGATTAAATTATTTTTATACGCTTCAACAACTCATGGGGCCCAATTTGAGAAGCGAAATACATCACAAAAACACCCAAACTTAAGTAAATCACATATTTTTATTGTGACCTCACCGGAAGTCGAACCCGGAACCCTCGATATGAGATGCATTGGGCTACGGGGGCCGCTTATGTACTGTATCTCGGGTACTTTTTTACCAGCGTAATCTTCTATTTGAAGTGAAATACTAATGCGGTTTCTAAATAAACATTAATTTGGCCTGCATTTAAAAGGGTTTACTGAGAAACGTTCCTTTCAAATAATATTTTAAGTACCTATTTTTAATTAACTAAAAACCATATTACAGTAGCCGGCAAACATCTTGAAATTCTGCGGCGTAGTGGGGGGACGTTTGCGCATCTACCTTTCTACCAACGAGACCCAAATTTCGTCTTCTGCGCATTCCCCCACTTAGCCAAAGAATTTCATGAAGTTTGCCGGCAACTGTACGTTCCTGTGTTGTTTGGGGATACTTTTTCCTTTTGACGAAAGAGCTTCATTGACTTCATTATTCTTCAGATATCCAGATACCAAAGTTAAGTACCTACTAGATATGCAGATGCTAAAAACTGTATACCTTTCTCTTTGGCAACCTTATTAAGTATACGATCTTAGGTTGGGGCGGAGCTAGGAAAACAGACCTTATATAATTAGCATTTATTCATCTGGGCAATATAGAAAGCTATATATCTTGATTTTTTAAATTATTTTTTGAAAGAGGGGTGATGCGAAAGTGTCCAAAGTCCGCCAGTGGCGCGTTAACAGGCTTTAATTGATTTAAATTGTACTTCTCAAACAATTCAAAATAGGACATATCCTCCCAAATACCGTCTCAGCTAACACATCCTTCAATCTGTCATCAGGTACTTGCCTATGACAAGATTTTTAAAAGTTTTATATTATAATTTTTTCATTCCAGCTCTATAAATAAATAAACTTATCTCTATTCCATAAACAAACAAGCCTGCACCCACCTCTTAAGTCAGTAACCACACAAGGATAGCTACTAATACACTGTATAATACACAATCGTATCAGTGTATTAAAAAGTACAACGTTATGAAAAGTTTATTTTAATCTAGCAGATGTCGGAACGGGCAATATGATTATTGGATTAATAGGGGCCCTCTTATCAGATTAGACGGTCATATTTATTTCTAAATGGAATATATTTTGCGTCAGATAAGGTGCAATAAATGCGATTAAATATTAAAACTCATATCGCAAAAATTGCCAGCTGCGTTGTATTTATTTACAATCTTGACAAAATATTATTTGCATAATAACAATGTATGCGTGTGATAGCGAAATTAATAGTTCGCAGTTGAAATGTGTGATGAGATGAAAGGTGCATAGTTCACAATATTGTACGGCTTCTTAGATAGTTTCACAGGCGGGTGTATGTACGTTTAAGGTCGTGGGTACGTAGAGATAAACAAACAAGTATAATTTCTGAATAAAATAGAAACTAGTGAAATATTAAAATATCGACTTCTGAGAAAAAGTTATGGGACCTGCGGGTCTCCCCCTAGGACGGGCGGGACAAACGTATTTTTCTACATGGGACTTTTTTTTTTGTTTTTTTTTTAATAATTACTTAATTAATAATTTATATTAAAATTTGAAATAGAAAAATATGCGAGGGCAAGTCAAAAATTACCTAACTTTTTTTGTTCTATTTACAAAGGTAGGGGTTCAACTTGCGCATCATTTTTCTTCAGTCATCTCTCTTGTCAACGCATTTGGCTGAGCGGTCTACAAGCTTGCGTATTCGTTTCATGAAGAAGATTTTTGGTTGGTCGTGAAGGCACGTGTGATAAAAGTCATCGATGACTTTCAGCCCCTTTCATACTGGCGGACCAGAGAAACCGGATCGCCTTTAGTTTTTCCTCCTCGGTGCAAACTGCTAGCGAAGCGGCTATGTTTGCACTCTATGAGCCGAAAGGCAAATGGCGCGATCGAGATCGAATTTCGCACTCGCGACCGCAGTCGTACCGACTCTAAACACGTATGTGCAGAAGGCAGTATGACAACCTTGAATGTTATGGCGAAAGTGTAGAACACATTCAAAATTATCTTTATTCGATCTTCCTTTCAGAACTGCGTATTACATCCGCCCCGCCCCATCTTGGCCGCTCTCTCTCGGTGAATCAGTTCTTGTATAATATTTACATATTCAGCTAATTCAATAATAATTACAATAACTGCGAGGAATGGAAACATTGGTCATTGTCTGAAAACGCTTTGCACTATTAATACTTTCTTTTCTTTAGACATATGTAGACGTATTTGAATAACGAAACGCAATAAAAAAAGTCTTGTTCATTTTTGTAACTTTTACTCGTATGTCATATACATAATATATTACATTTCGGCTAGCCATTGCTGTTTTTAGCTTCTGACGTGTGGGCACGAAATATGGTAACAAATAATTGATTTTATATTATTTTCGACGTCAATTTGCTCAGTCGATTTCATCAAATTTAAACTGGATTTTTTAACTATTATCTACGTGTGTGTGTGCGCGGCAGCAGTGACGCCCGCGCCACTGTGTGGGAGGCCTCGTTACCACGCCAACACTAGCTAGCCCCGCACTCCCCCACCCTGTAATGCATTCCGAGCATTTCACGCGAGGGGAGTACTGTTTACGTGTACACGGCCGGCTTTGCGACTTTCAATTTTACACCGGCCCGGTAAATCGAGAACACCTCCTCGAAATGCCCGCGGCAACGGCGCCGCATTTATTTCGGGCCGCCGCGTCCGAGTGTCGCGTTTCCACTCGGGGCCGCGCGCCAGCCGCCCGCAGGACTTGCAACACGTCCCCCACCGGGCTGCAGTATAAATAATATCCGACACCGGTTCCTTCTCCGCCAGGGGTGAACAACACTCGCACAAAAATTTCGAATGCATCACTAGCATAATATAATTTTTATTAAATCTAATACTAATAATTTTGTACTGTAGGAGTACTCGTATATCGATAAAAGACGCTCTGAGTCGCTTCAAATTAAATGAGCTTTGCTAATGTTTATCGACCAGATATGAATGGTTTCCCGCATCATACATCTCTCTTCTACTTCCGTGTAAATATACAAAGCGTTAACAAATGAATTATAGCCGGTTGTTTCAAGTTGGATTAAAGTAAACGTTCATTTCATCAAAGCTTAGATATTTACGAAAACGGATCGTCTGATTGGTGGGAACTCAAAAATCTATGCTTTTATCGAACGTTTACTTTAATCCAACTTGAAACAACCGGCCCTTAGGTAGTTTCTCGGCCGGTAAACTTCTGACGAGACAACTACGTGGAGAAGTAAAAGCAGAAACAAATAAGGCGGCTCCAATTTCGAGATGTCTGCAATGTGCATCCGAAGATGAATCAAAAATATGGCCGATACTGCCAGGACCATCGCATCGAGGACTCGAAAATCAAAATTCTTCGCCCCACCTCAGGTACAACCCTGAGAGACAATATGCAGCACTGTTATAAGATAAACGCGTGACGTGGAGGACATCACGGAGTAGGAAAGAAGAAAAGACGATGTTGGAGGAACAGTGATCCGCCCAGAAAAGGCATACCCCTAGATCTAATATTTCCGCTCCCAATTGTCAAGAAACTACATTTTGTATTGGTACTACTTCATTGACTAGTACTGAATAAGCCATATATCTGAATAATTATTATAAAATAATAGTCTGTAGGACAGGTATATGAAACGCCCGGATGCAATAATCCCTTAAAACGGTAGTGATCTGAGATTTGTGTCTGATTGCGTCGATGATTGGATTTTATGCAATTCGGCGAGCAACCATCGGTACTAGACGACACATATCTTAGGTATCGATCATCCCAAATAACTGTATCGAAAATAACGGTTTAACCATCACTATTAATCAACCTCCAGCCTATTTCTCTGCTACACAAGCCCACACGTATCGATTATGAGCTTTACGAGTTGCCGCCTCAGCTGGTAACACCAATTACTATCTGCCAGTTTAATCGTGTTATTACAAAATTTCTGATACACGACGGAGCTGATAAAATTTTATTTTTTTCTGCATTAAGAAGATATCGTAAAATAATACGGTGCAATGAGATAAGCACTCTTTTCTACATGATTAATCATCGAGCTATCACCTTTTAGGCCCGAGTTTGGTCAATACTTAGATGATTTAAAGCCATGTATTCACTAGGGGACAAATCGCGAAACATTCCGCTCGGCATGTCGCATCAACATCTACGCTCATGTTTCGGGGACAATGACGCGGTCATTTGACATGTACACACCGGGACTCGCATATCTTGTCGCGGAAATGTCATCCGATGAGGTTATGTTGACAGCTGCGGTATCTCATTTGGCGAAAACGGGGTTCCGCGCAATTCGAAATGTTTTTTTGGGTCGCAATTTCAAATTAACGAGCTTTTACTGTAGTAAATTGAATATTATTAAAAACAAGGTCCTTTTTGCAAATAATTATTGTTTTCCAGACGTCGCGGAAATATATCGCCCTATGAGATTATGATGACAGCCGCGTATCTGTTTATGTTAATGAGTTTATCGAAAAGTAAGAGGAGAATGCGAAATTATTTACTGCAAAGAGAAAGAAGGACGGACATCCTATGCGATCTTCTATCGATACAGCTCGATCAGTTCAAGAACGATTTCGTTTCCCCGCATTGTCATCTTGACAGATACAGCGCATGCGTATTCACTTGTAAACTTACCACGTGGTACTGACGCTCCGCGGAATGTTGCAGTGAGTACGCTCGGGTACCGTGCGCATGGCAAATGAAAATGTAGAAATGCCGCGCTATGTTGTGCGCGAGGTCGCGGAACAGTGCACGACGTTGCAACGTCACGTAGACTCTATGCCGCGCGTGCTGTTGAGGGACAATTTGTCCCCTAGTGAATACATGGCTTAAAGGTTAAGTTACGCCATAAAAGTGTTATTTTGTACTGAAAATTGCGCTTTTAATTAATTAATAAGGCTTTAGATTCGTTCAGACAAGTGGTTGAGTCTCTCCTTGATTTTGAGCTATTGTAATACGGAGACATTTATGCGTCTCCCACACCACATGTCAAAGATAAAACGATTTGCCGTGCTAAAATACAAAAATATATTTTAGAAGTCAGCATAAAGTCGTCTCAAAATCAAAACTGCCAAGAATGCCTCTCTTTACATTATAACACGTTCATATTATATTTGGCAAACTAGGTAGATTCTTGTCTGGTTGTTAAACAACACACTCCTTACAGAGAGTTGACCATCTCTGGATAAGCGACGGAGAATATGGTCTTTCTATTATTTATTTTTTTGAACCAGACAAAGAACGCATGGTAAACCTGAAGTATTTTATCGTATTGATATCAGTATTTTATAAGAATGAAACGTTTGTTTGAATCATTCCTTTACGCTGTCGTGCGATTCCTTGGATACGGAGTTCGTTTCTAACTGTGCTACTCATTCATCTCCAGTTATCTAGACTCGGGGGTTAACTTTCCGAACCCATATTCTTCCCCGCACTAACCAGTCTCCAATGGAGAGTTTTGTTTCTATGGAATAAATGAAATGATGGATAAAAAACCTTACAATGCATTATTTTTTAAATTTATTTGAACACTTTTACAGCGGAAACAAAGGCCGGCGCCACACTAAACGCATCTTCCGCCGCGTATTTTCTGTCGCGGAACGCCGCTACGTTTCTTTCCATACTATCGGCCCGATTCTGAAAATAACAATGTCTGGATCTTTAAGATCTTTATCCCAACACTTAATAGACGATAATAAAAATTAAAAATGTCCAGAGCGAATTTTGTAATTCTACAGCTCAAATACCTACACTGTATTAAAAGATGATATAAGAAAGATTGTTTCTTACAAACGTATTAATTTCTTCATACACAGTGTCCAAATGAAATAACCGCGTTCGGCGTTACCGCGTATTCAAATCTTCCCGTCTTGACATTTTTTGACAGATATGTCTGGATCTTTAAGATCTTTATCCCAACACTTAATAGACGATAATAAAAATTAAAAATAAACGAGACATAGCTTTACGTCGGTGTTTGTTTCTGTAAGTTTCTATATGAAATAGATATAGAGGGAGGGAGAAAGATGTAAATTGTTATCTGTCAAATGTCAAGATGGGAAGATCTGAATACGCGGTAACGCGGTCATGACAAGACATGATATTTCATTTGGACGCTGTGGATGAAGAAATTTATACGATTGTAAGAAACAATCTTTCTTATATCATCTTTTAATACAATGTATTTGAGCCGTAGAATTACAAAATCCGCTCTGGACATTTTTAATTTTTATTATCGTCTATTAAGTGTTGGGATAAAGATCTTAAAGATCTAGACATTGTTATTTTCAGAATCGGGCCGAATATGCGCTTATCAAACACACTACGCGGATGACTGGTCGATCAAAGTGCTTTTTCGAATTGATGCGACGGATCATCCGCCTATGTTTATTATAACGCTTCCATGAACGCGCGTGAAACAGGAGGTCGCGATTACTCATTTTCAATAAACATCTGGAACGGGCTTGCTCTTACTATTTCTGTGGTACTTTACGTATGATTCATTCAAGCGGAATTTGTTATTTCCTTGTTGACTTAAAGCTTTTAATGCCCCGTGATACGTCATCAATGCTTTCAATTGTTTTATTCAAAATCGAGATAAATGCACCCACATTTGTATTCGTACCGTTATCGCACATCTTCTTTCGCAGTGATATTGTCTCTAACTGCCAAATTAATTTAAGAAACAAAAAACCTCATGACCACTGTAACCAACCCTACAGTTTTTACTGTAGAATTTACTGTAGAAGTTTTTTTACTAGTCATGTTAGTTTTTAATTTAATCTCCCAATTCTACAGGTTTTTTCATATTTAACTGTAACTGGTTGCGGATATTTTATACGATCCGTATGTTTTTCCGAGAAACGATTCTCGACGTTTCGTTGAATGCTTATTCAACGTCATCAGGAGGACGACCTTTACCCGCGGAGGTAGGGGTATATCCGCAACCAGTTACAGTTAAATATGTCTAACGACCGTAATAACAATCTTAACTCTTTAATAGTTTTTTTTATTTTACCTTAGAGCACACATTTTTATTATAACGTATATTTAATGGAAATAAAAATTGAGTTACCTATTTAACATCAATTAGTTGAAACTGTCTTTTTAACTTTTCATACAAATGTACAATTTCAAGGTAGGCAGATGAAGAAAACACCTATGAAAGATTTATCTTGTCAAAATCGATTATTTTTGCAAGATCGTACATCCCTACTTGTAACTTAAAAAACTAGATTTGGGGATTTTTTTACGTTTACAGTTTTTCTTGCGGTCATATACAGTTTTTACTATATGACAGGGTCGGCAACACTGCTCGCGACTTCAGACTTGTGACCTTACAGCACAAAATCCATACTTGGCGTTCATTTTATCGACCAAATAATTTGACAGACTGGCGCGTCTATAAATAAATATTAACTAACCATTCGTGGTGGCGTAATTTAAAATAGCAAAACAGGACTGCTGATTAAATTCTACTATGTTAACTTGTAAGTCGATAAAATACCTATTTATTATGAGGAAACATAATACACAATTATACATGTGTAGAATATCTAAGTAAACTTTAAAATGACAACATTAGGATTACGCTTTGAACCCACGTAATGCCCAAGATTAAAAAAATATTTTTATTTACTTTTTTTACTCCTTTCTTTTAACTCGTGGCGTCTGATTGCTCGCCTGTCTGACGAAAAAACTTTGGATCGATTTTTAACCCTTTTCTCGTGATCCAATCGAGCTGAAACTTTGCAGGCAAACTCGTGGCGACGATCGAAAAGATCTGTCAATTTTTTGTTAAAATAAATTAATAATCATAGTTTATAATTTTGAATTTTTAAAATTTTTTATGTTTTTTTCATACAACCGAATAAGTTGTATGAAAATACTCCGACGCATCTGGTAGACATGAAGGGAGTATTGTAAAAACTCGGTTTTTATGGGTTAGTTTTTTTGTATTATGGTTGAAGATTTGTTTTCGCCTGGAAAACGATGTTGTGGGAGACAATGAAAACATCTATTTTAAAAATCGCCTCCCACATGTTCGGTAGTTTATCCATCTTGACCCGCCGCGACGGCGACGACCGGTACCTAGCTGGGATCCACGAGGGGGGAGGGGGGATTATTTTTAACGATTACGCGCAAACTGTCCCGAATAGTAAAGAACACGTTAAAATATTTTCACCGGTGACATCATGGTTATTGGGAAAATAGCGGCGGCCTTCTGTGCCTCGACTTATGACGACATCCGCGCCGTTCGGGTGTCGCCGGCGGTGTCCAACCGACTCCGAACTGTGGAACGACTGCCGGCCGCACACTGGGTGCGTTTTCGTACGAAATTGAGTAGTACGTATACGTACGAATACGCAAATACATTCCTGACCTTCGAAGTAGTATTGAAAATCGCACACTGTACACGATTTAGTAGTGCGTGTACGCACGTATAGACGCGACGTCCGACACGATCCGGATTTGTTCGGAAATTTTTGCGATTTTGTACGATAGATATTGAAAAATTTGTCAATTTGACACATGACCACAAATGTTTGTGGGACCAAAGTGATTCAACTACGTGACCATCAGCGCAGATCATGGCGGAGAATCTCTAAAGAACTAAAAAATACCTCTAAGTTAAATAATTTGGTTTAATGAAGGTGAGGTATAATTATGTACTTCGAACAAAAAAACTTTTAAATGTTTCTCCGATGTTATGAGCTCTCTTTGCATTTCGATTCCCCCCAGCATTATTTGTGAATCTGTTAGATAGATAGTCATGAAATTTGTCATTATTTAAGTCTGCCATAATAGATTTTTCCAGAAGATAAGATTATTCATTTGGCACAGACATTATCGGAGAAATGCTAAAAGTAACTGATCGCGACCAACGCAAGACGCAATCAATGTGCGCGCTCCATACGTACGAAATACGTACGTAATAATTCGTATCCAAAGTGCGACCGGCCTAACAAAGCATAATATAACCCACATTTCCGTAGAAGATAAGGACAAAGAACTGCACGTTTCATTGTACAGCTTTCTTCTGTTTTCGTAAGTACGTGTACTTTCATTTTATTACGCTAGCGTAAATAAAATGGCTTAAAACAAAATAAAAAAATTTACTTCAATTATATCCAGCCACAAAGTCTCAAGCTTTCTTTGAAAATTTTAATAAATATCGCTTTTCCTGTGTTGGTTGATGTACAAGGCAACTCATAACATGGCGCCTCTGTATCTTCAGGAGCTCTGTATCCCAGACAACATAAATGGGAGACTCTCAGGTCAGCGTCTGCTTCAGCGGTGGGGTTGTGGAACCGGCAAGTCAGTTCCAGAAAACTAGGTTCAGCGAACGGGCATTTGCGTTGGCGGGCCCCAAAGCGTGGAACTCTTTGCCCTCCCTGATAAGAAACACGGATTCAGAGACTTTATTTAAGAAAAGACTTAAAACGCACTCGTTTACAAAATATTTCCCAGAACATTTTTAATATTCGTTGTTTTCTTTTATGTTTTGAGCTGTTTTTCTTTCTCTTTTATTTTTCATTTTGTTATTCTATGATTTTAGTATGTAAGAGTTTTTTGTGTGTAAAGCGCCGCTGAGGTAAAATTTTCACAAAAATGGCGCTAAATAAATAATCCAATATTATTATTATTATTTATTCGTGTCTCAAGTAGCGCTCCTTTATCTTCAGTTTTATCTGTGGGTCCTCTCAGGGTTTAATAATTATTATTTATCCACAAGTTATCAATACCACAAATAAAATTATGTAGACATTTATACTTCGGGGACTTTTATTTTCAATACAAGATTTAATTTACACCCCCTAACCCTGTTGTAATAAATTGTTTTAAATTAATAATAATTTATTAATTTACACCTTAGAAAAGATAGAAGAAAGAACAAATTAGAAATGGCAAAATAAAAATTCCGAGATAGTTATATAAAAATACGCTAGTCGTATTCCGGTAGAGCAACTCGCCGGGCCCGATTTATATGGACCATCGCCGTCACGCATGTCGTCACTTTCCGATTTACATTTTTTTTTTCGTGTAGGTACCTACCTATGCGCGGTCACCGTGAGCAATGGATGTTTGTATGTGTGTGCAACGTCGTGCGCAAAATTGTTTTTTTTCTATCGAACTCATACATCGCTATTATTTTTATACCACACGGCTGTTGCAGCGTGTAAAATATTGTGGCATTATTTTTAACCATGTTTATGTACGAGTATTTCGCGAAACTTCAAACGCACGAAAAATCTAAAGATTACACAAGGCGATTCTAAAAAAATATAATATTAAGTAGAATAATAATTCTTTATTACAGTAGATAAATTTGTTGACATTTAGATGCCGGTGGCGCCACGATCGGAATTTTCTATCAACTAGCGCGACGCCGACAGCGCCGATGGCTGTGTTCGTTCCTTGAACTAAATTTTGGCGGCAAGCTGCTACGAAATTTATATTTTTGAAATAGCTGGTCGACATTTTGAAAATAGTAATTTATTATTCAGGATCGCGTTATTTTATTAAAACGTTGAATGATTTTCTTTATTCTTTGAAAGCAACGTAAATGCATATAAATATACGCATATATTTTTTTTTAATCGTAAAAAGTATTTTTATAAAATGTTCACCTTATTATGAAAATCAATTATAATATTTATTAATACCAATTACAGGTACGATAGACAATAGTAAAAAAATTTAATGTTTTGATGAAATATTTAAAAAAAAATATTCTTTATTTTATTTCAATTATTCAATGTAATTATGTTTTATGCAGATGACTGAGGTTAACATATGGGACAAACAATTTTTATTTGCCTCAACGTCAAAAAACAAAAATTATTAGTATTTACGTAAAACTCGAATCTATTAAAAAAAACAGAAACTCGGGAAACTTTTTGGATTCATATATACAAACATCCTTTGTTATTCATTCAACAGGTTAAGAAAATACCTTGCTATTCGGTGGCATAGAATTGGAGGGTTATTAATTAATGTATTTCATCTTAATGTATTTGTCAAATGAACATTCTACAAAAATATAATAAGCGCTGTGGGCGATACATAATTAGTTAATAGTTATAATAAAGAAAAATTACACAGAGCCTGCAAGGCCTCCATATTCCATATATATATCTTTTGATTTTAAAATATGTATTGTGTTTCCTGGCATCTGGAAGAGTATTTCGACTATTGTATCTAACATTGTGTATTATTATTTTTTTTAGCCTTGACAAGAAGACCAAAGATCTGACAAATGCAGAAAACACGTCTCGCATGTTTGAAGCCCGCTACACGGAGTACAACAATAAATACAACTCAGCTCTCGCTGACAAGAAGAAGGCGCAAGATGATGCCCTGGTATGTTTTCACCCTTTAATTACATTGTCATCTATCAAATTTTCAGTACAATTTTGTTAAAATACATATTTATCACTGTCGTGAAGGAATTTCGGTATTATTTTTTTGTAATTAATAATTTCAGGAACTGGCCAAGGAGTTGGAACAGTTGCGCAAGCTTCTAGCCGACACCCGCAAGGCCTTTGAGGATGAGACTTTGTGTCGCATTGACTTGGAGAACACCATTCAAAGCTATCGCGAGGAGCTTATGTTCAAGGATCAGGTTAGTTCGTAAATAATTCAATTTCTAAAAAATGATCTTAGTAATTTTTTATTGTGTACATCCTTCATTTTTCTGCATCTTTACCATCCACGATTAGTTTGAAGAAATCTGTCTCAGTAATATAATATTTTCTCTTTAAAACATTTTTTTATCCCATTTAGTAATCGGATTTTGGACGAGGAAGCAGATATCCTTTATCATATATTTGTTGTGCCTTATAAATAACCACTACTCCAGATTATCCACCACGTTGTCTCTGTTTCCATCGTAGCTTTCCTTCGGAAACTAAATTTACCTCAAATTCATTGACGAAAAAACTCTAAATACTTGTCTTATAGAATGGCCAAACCTATACTGGCCAAGGAAATGAGAAAAATACTAGGCTAATATGTAAATTGAGACGGTATCTGTGTGTCAGTATCTAACTACTTATTTACTTATTAAGGCCAATTGGAAGTAAATAATACAATATGTATTTATGTTGGCAGATCTACCAGCAGGAGTTGACAGAGACTAGGTCCAGGCGCCAGGTGGAGATCAGCGAGATCGATGGTAGACTAGCCCAGCAGTACGAGGCTAAGTTGCAGCAGTCTCTGCAAGAGCTCCGGGAGCAGCAGGAGGCCCATGTCAGGGCTAACCGTGAGGAGTTGGAAACTAGATATGACAGCAAGGTGAATACTTTATTAAGCTACATGTGATCATTGTTAAAGAGTAAAACAACTAATTCTTGGATTTATACATTTTTAGATAATTTGGTTTAGTATTCAACATAACCTGCAATGTATAAAATCCCACATAAATTGTTACCTCAAAAATCTAAATTAATTCAAATAAATTTGTTAGTGGTAAGTTTTTTGATAAATTCTCTTATTAATGTTCTTAGGTTTTCACGGCCACTCAGAATCTTCTAGTTTATGTCTTCTGAGGTATTACGCCATGTTTTTACTACCTTTCTGGCCAGAAAAGTCGTAAAAACACGACTTAATACCCCAGAAGACACAAACCAGAAGATTCTCTTATTGCTAAAAATTTAGTCCATTTGATTTGAATGGACTAAATTTTTAGTCCATTCAATTCCATTGTCATACATTCGGTCATGCTATCGGTAGAACTGTGGTGAACAGGTTTAAAAGGTAATCCATTTTTCACTAACCAGATGTAGCAACATTTTCATAACATAATATTACTCTCAATTCTTGAAGACGTGTCATTAAGCACAGATTTTGCGCACTTATTAGATATTTGGAAATCTTAAATCCAAAAGTAACTTTCTAAGAATACGTGTTTTTTGGAGACACTTTTTATGTACGTCCATTTATTGTTTTCGTTTTCTCTTTTAAAACAATCTAACGCTTACATTGTTATCTAGTTGAAAGCACTGCAGGCTGCAGCTGGTCGTAACAGTAATGCCACCGGGCTGGCCGTGGAGGAACTCCGCAGCGCCCGTCTGCAAGTGGATGGCCTCAACGTCCGCATATCAGAGCTGGAATCCTCCAATAATGCGCTCAATGTGAGTTCACTATTTTGTATTAATATTTTATACAGTGTGATTAATAATTGTTTTATTGATGTGTGATGTATCCTTTATTAAAAGAAATTTTTTTTAATTGTGTTTTCAATGTCATCGAGATCATTATGTTTTGACCTTAGATCTGATCATTTTATGAATATGATTTCTAAAGCTTCAAGAAGAAATAAACAATGTCTAAATAATTATCAGATAATTGATATCTAATATTCCCAATACATCATTAAAAAGTTAAAATTAAATCCATTTATATATACAGTAATTTGATGTCATTAGTGATATTTCACTTATTGAACAGAAATAAACCTTTTTAAATCAAATTAATTAATCAATTAGAAAGATATACAGAAAAATCTAATTCACGAAAAAATATTAGGTTACTACTGGGATTCGAACCCAGGTCACCTCCTTTCCGGGGCCGGTGCTCTGACCACTAAGCTATAACAACCCTCTATGTTTCCGTGAATATATCGACCTTATACGTAGTTCTTATTTTTATTAAAAGATTAATTATTATTTTTTGTCCATAGAGCAATCCACTTTTTTTGATACGGTAGTTGAAATTACTTTGCAATGCCACCTCTTAATTTGATTTTTAAAAATTCACAGAACTTTGTTGTGAAAAATTACAACTTCACAAATATGAATGTGTTCTTGAATATAGAAATAAACCTATTTAATAAACATAATTATAGATTTTTTTTTCACTGATACAATTCTGATTGAACATATTTTACTTTTTGATAACCATCTTCAGGCTCGCTGCCGTGACCTGGAGAAGATGCTGCAAGGTGAGCGTGCACGCCATGCAGGAGACCTAGCCGCTCTAGAGGCTGAGCTGGCTCGTTTGCGTGATGAGATGGCCGAGCAGCTCAAGGAGTATGCCAACCTCATGGACATCAAGACTAGCTTGGACCTGGAGATTGCCACCTACCGTACCCTGCTCCAGGGAGAGGAGGAGAGGTAAAGGCACACCCTTCAAATCCCGTATCCCTCTTTTACAAATCCTGGTTGTTCTGCTCATATTTAACTTGCTTAGTAGCTCGTGAGGTTTTACTCTTATTTTTTGTGAACCACCACCCCATGTACGCGATGCGAGTCGCCGCGTACATGGGGGTGGCAGGAATATCGTCGGGAAATGGGATAAGAAATAGGAAGGGTTAAAAAGAATAACGAGAAGAGAAATGGACTGTATTGGGTCGAGAAAGGGAGGGACGCATCGTGTCTCTCCTTTTGTCTCGTGGCATCCTTCCAGATGTCACCTCACCAAACACACAAGTCGGTTAGCCACCAACGCGCGTTAAACCCGCTGTCCAGCGGTGACAAGACACGAAAAATGTTTACAAGATGCACAGTTCAACACAAGACAAAAATTTGCAGGGCAGGAGGCGAGAAAGTGTCCTGTCGCTTTTATAACGAGAATAGCGATACTAGTGGAAAGAAAGGTAAAACTGGTACTGTGGAGGGTAGGATTAATTTCGATAGAGACCAATCAGTGTTGCCACATAAGAAGAATAACAATATTCTGGAAACAATCGATTTCTGTGCCAATGTTACGACACGAATATCGAACACCTGTTTGGAGATGAACAAAGATAATCTGTCTATTGAATTTTGCTAGTATTACATACATAACTGCAGATATTTTGTGTTAGTTTGGTACCTCCTGAACCATAGATTTTAGGAATTCTGCTTGGATTGCATCACCACCGCCTGGTGACTTATGGTTTTTGTTTTTACCTACAATTTTTGTGGTTTCTAGATTTTTTTTAGTAGAATGTGGTGGTTCCTGTTACCTTCCACATTTTCAATTTTAAAAATCGGCAATTGATACTTGCGGTTGATCACTATCGTTAGTCCAGGGCCATACCGTGGCGAGTCAACGGTTCATTATTGTTTCAATATTTCAGGCTGAACCTCACGCCAAGCTCCCCGTCAGAATCCATGCAATCCAAGACAGCCTCTGTGTCGGGTTCTATCCGTCGCACCACCCCTATGCGTACTGCTCGCAAACGAGTCCTTCTGGACGAGAGTGAGGAGCGCAGCCTGTCAGACTACAGCATTACCAGTAGCGCCAAGGGAGATCTGGAGATAGCCGATGTCTGCCCCGAAGGCAGCTTCATCAAGGTGCACAACAAGGGCAAGAAGGTCAGTTGCTACCACTTCACTCTCTTAGATTTCATTTTACCTCTTAATTATCTTATTTTATGTCACCTATTGCTAAATACAATAAAACCCTGTTAATTCGAAATTCATCACAATTCAAAAAATTTAGAACACAAGTCCCAAAATGTTAATTTGATAGTTGACAAACCCCGACATTACAGCCATATAATAAACATTTTCGATTACGACCATCCAAACATGATGAAATGGAAAAAATAATTTGATTTTTTCGCAAGTGAGAATAGAAAATAAATATGTCGGGAACTTCAGTAGTATAAATGTCGCGATCTTTGCATTAGCTTAATACATATTGTGTTTTCAAAATTATTTCTTGAAATAGGTAAAAATACATATGCACGTTTTCATAGAATGAACACTTTTTCATGAGTTTTACAATTTTTGGAGAATTCTGCAATCGCGAGTTTTTTTTTTGTTTCCTGGAATTTTAAATTAACAGGATTCCGCATAGTTCGAAATGTTTTTTTTTGAGTCCCTTGAATTAATGAGGTTTTACTGTATTATGATTTCTGGAATTATTTCCTATTCTGTTACTTGAACATTTTCCAGCAATAGTCCTACTTCTACTTATATTCTATTAAATTTCAGAATTCAGAGATTGCATGTACTTATATGGCAATTTGATTGTTTCACTTCAGACGTATTTGCTCCGCAGTAAATATATATTTTCGAATAAGCTACTTTTTAACATTTCGATATTCACACCATGTTTCTCATTACTGAATCTCAGGAGGTGTCCCTGTCGGGCTGGCAGCTGGTGCGCCGCGCAGGCTCATTGGAGACCGCCTTCCGCTTCCATCGTTCCGTAAAGCTGGACGCCGGAGCTACCGCCACTGTGTGGTCGGCCGACTCGGGTCACGAGCACGAGCCCCCACACTCCATCGTCATGAAAGGACAGAAATGGTTTGTCGCAGACCATATGACAACTGTCCTCATCAACAATAACCAAGAGGTAAATTTTTTATTTTATCAATATTCTCATTTTTTTATGCCTGCTCCATTTGTTTATAACTTCTAAATTATAATAGTAAAATTATTATTATTGTTAATATTTTGTTTAAAATTGTTAATTGTTCACCGACATTGACATGCCATTTCGTGTATTTATGTAATTTATTATTACAGTAATGTTTCCGATTTTCTAGGAGGTGGCTACATCTGAAAGACAACGGCGGCAGGTGAGTACGAGCTCAGCCCGGCATCGCGAGCTCGGCCACAAACTGCCCCGACACGAGTACGCCGAACTGCCTCAGGTAGCCCCCCTGTCTCTGCCTCTGCCCCATCACGTCAGCACCATGAGTGCCCGGCGCTACTTCTAGTGGTAAGCCCAGGGGTCTACGTCCGTAGCTCTGTCCGCTCGCTACGCTTTCTGTCTCACTGCGCCTCACTGGGAACGTGTGGAAAGTTGCGCAATGCAGAGGTTCCTTCTTATATTGTTTACTACATGCTGTCTTTGTATTTGTTGGGATTCAAACATCTTTCTCTAGGATTTGGATGTAATTTGTATAAAGACTTCTGATTATGATAGAAGATGGTCAAAGATTTTCTTTTATCCGGGTCTAAGTCTACGTACAAATTATACATAGCCTAAAAGTGTAATGAAAGTTGTGTGCATATGTGTGTTGCGTAGTAAATGTGTATGTGGTTTGACTGTATATGATAGTATGATTGACTTCTTATATCTCTCCCATGATATAGCGTGCCTGTAAACCATCTTTTAGAATGCATGTTTGAATCCAAACTAATACTCTGACTTACGTATTTGTTTTATTGTTATCGCTCGGAAGGAGCTGGCTGCCTGCGTTACTTTCCACGCATCCACAAGTGGCAGGCTCTTGATTGTTAGCTAACACATCTCTGGCGATGCTGTGTTAACACGCTTTTCTTTGTCTGTTCACTTCATCTTACATTATATACTTCATTTCTTGCTTCACCTCATGGGATGTCAGGTATCAATGTTAAAGAGTAATTTCCTGTGTAACAGTATTAATGTACATATTCATTTGCACTTTTTTTTATAAATAATTTTTTTAAATACATATATTAATACAATTACATTGATTTAAATTTTTTTCTACATAGATAATCATTGTGATATCGTACCAATTGGAAAGTTAACAAAGAACTACTTTTGATATAGTTACAATTTTTAAATACATATTTAGGCAAAATGTAGTTTAAATTTGATGATCACACCAGGAAAAACTGCTCTGAAATCAATTTAAATCATTCATTGTCCTAAAGAAGGGAGGATAGCTCCTGAAACATGTTGAATTTTTTAAAACAAAATTTAAGTGTGGTTTAAACAAAGTTTTCATTATTTTATTTATTAAATGGTGCCACAAAGTGAATATAAAAATTTGAAGAAGCAATTCAAACTTCTCTAAATATTTCTTTTAACTGTATGGTGTAAAGTGAACACAATATTTGGGGAAGGGAACATAATAAATACTAATTATCTAAATAATTTCATTTAGTTGTAAGTGAGCAGAGAGATAATTCACACTAAACAGACAGAGAGCTTTATTAGAGACAGTAGACTCCTTGGCTTAACAATGTGTTTTTGTTTCATGTTTCTATGTTTTGTTTATTATTTCACAGTTTCTCGAAGTTTGGATCTTGTGCCTAAAATTTAAAATGAAAGGTTACAGACTAAAATCAACTATGGTTACCAAACGTCAGGGGAGTACAGTGAGAACAAGAAGCATGACTTTACTAAGCATATATTTTTAAAAGAAACCGAAATAAGAGATATATTTCGTAATATTCCTATCACAATAATTAACATATTATTCAGATTTTAATATTTCATAATATTCTGCCAGATAAATATTTAATTTTGATTTTTTTTCCAAACATGTTTAACCGGTCGGATGCAGCGCAATTTCACGCATGATTGCTGTTTTTTAGACACTTTTTTGTGATGGTTATATTCATGTAAAAATCAACAATAATCGCTAAGAAGTTGCAGTTTCTGGTTTCTCAGTATAGAGACTTCAATAATTACTTATATTTCAATAATTACTTGTACAATAATTACTTATTCATTAATTATGAAAATAAGTAAAGAAATTTACTGTCAGAAATGTACGCACATGTTTATCGAATAAAACTATGGAAGCAATAACTCTAAAGATATTTTATTTCAATATTTTCATTCTAAATATATCAAAGAATATAAAAATACTTAATTTTAACACTTTTTTAATAAAATAAAAAATCGTTTAACAGATAAATAACACAATTAATGCGCGGTTCGAAGACGATATTTGGAATGTTTTTTTGTCCAGTTTGCGCAGCAAATGAGGTTACTTGACAAATAGAACTCATTCATTTTTTCAAAATCTTGAGCTACAACAAATAATAAGCTTTAAAAACTCATACATGCAGGTAAAATAGGCCGAATTCGCATACCTCTCTAGAGGGCGCAGATCTGCAGTTTTGGCATACAGAGGGTACAAAAGTTTTTGCGCAAATCTACGGTTTGGCACACGAGCGGTTGAAAACCCATAAACGCAAGTAAAATAGATAGGGAGTGCAGATCTGCACTCTGGCACCTGACCAGTTAAATGAAAGTCTTTTTTCTTGTTCTCACTGCATGCCCATTTGTTTTTTTTTTACTTTTTTCCTATGCGGTTAAAAGACTTTATTTTATTGAAATAAACTCTTAATGCCAAGGTTTATTTTTTAATGCAAATCTTAGAGAAAACAAATTCAATGTGAACAAATAGTCTGCATGCTTTTTTCTTTTTAAAGGTGTGTAAGTAACGGTCGACATTTCTAGTAATAATTAATCAAAGCGTTCATCGCTAGTCAATGTGATATAATTTGATACACAAGTCTTTTTTAAAATTTACTATTTAATTACATTAGAGCTTCAAACTTTAAG
Organism: Agrypnia vestita; assembly: GCA_016648135.1. Lineage (NCBI taxonomy): Eukaryota > Metazoa > Arthropoda > Insecta > Trichoptera > Phryganeidae > Agrypnia > Agrypnia vestita. The sequence continues at coordinate 52,710 of JADDOH010011606.1, forward strand.
GGACTTGCGAAAAAAATCTAATAATATTTTTCCAATACATCTTGTTTGGATGGCCGAAAAATTTTAGAGTTTTCTTTGTATTTATGAAACGCTTCTTTTCACTTGATTTTAATTTCCAATTGTCTTTTTTCCAACTCAGACTAACACAAATTCAGCTAATGTGTCTGTAATAACTTCTTCCAAAAAAAAAATTTAACAACACTAACAGAAAAAAGAGTCAAACTAAATGGGAATTTAAAAGAGTGAAATGAATATGAATAATAAGAGCAAAGTAAAACTATCCGCACATATCAAGGCAGCCAACTGAAGAAAGTGCACAAAGGATTCCGCAAAGTACCGCAAAATACATAAAGGGCACTCCACAAGGGTGCGCACGATCTTGTTATTTGTTATGTTAGGTTTTTTTTTTACTTGTTAGAGAAATTTCAAATTATGTGACTTAAAATGTATTGATTTTCATTCATCAATTTCTGCAATCATCACAATCATGATGATTGCAAAAATGACGAAAACGGAGTTTTCGAATTACTAAATTGATCAGCTGTGAAATCAACATTCTGGGTCTTTTAACCCTCTCTCCGCACAAGAAAGACGCCACCATCGAAAATTTACCAAAAATTGTAACAATATACAGTATTTTTGGTTCTCTTAAGTCATTTGAACTAACAGAAATGCGTGACTTTCAATCGCATAGTGTAATGTGCGTGATCCTTTTCATGTGTGCATAAAATTTGCAAGTTAGTGGGCTCGATATGCTTTTAAATACCAAGACAATATTAGGGATGTGCTGATTTCTCCATATAAAGAGATGATTTTAAACAATATATTGTATTTACGCACACATTTTGAATCTTCAAACACTATTTAAAAGTTAGTTTTTCATTAAAAATATGTTAATTACTATTCAAAAATAAATATTCCAAAGCATGAAATATATGTCAACAAATGGCGTATTTTCCAAATCAGTCTCCGCATGCCGCTGGTAGAGGCACATGTGAATTTACGGCTGCTCATTATTTTTGATTTAAAATCAGTAAAAAACGTATATCTATGTCAAATTTGCTTTAATTTGAACTAATATTGTATTATACTATCAAATGCAATTGATATCTTCCGTATAATAAGGTTTTATATGAATTTGTCGAACGGTTTCATCATTTTTAGCCTTGAACATGCATCACTTACTCCCTCTTGCTATGTTTAGTCCAGCCTGGACAATTGAAGAACTGTGCACATGCACGTTGGCGTCTAACGTATGATTATTTTTCTTATAATATTACGGTATACTTTATGATTTGAAAAGTATTGCAGAATTATTAATGTTTTTTAAATTCTATACAGAAAATAGTAATTCGACTTAAATAGTTAAAAGTAAAAGTTAAAATATTTTGACACATGTGGCACCTAACTCATAATCCTCGGGACGCCTCGAGCGTTTCCGCACACAATTCGGGATTTTAGTCAGATGATCAAGATATGAATACAGAATTATCAATATGTTTCTTAAATTCTTTACGGAAAATAATAATTCGACTCAGATAATATATGCGCATTTGTCAAAAGTTAAAATAGGTAAACATTTTGACTTTTCCACTGGGCAAGAGCTGCTCTCGGGTATTTCCTTATATTTTAGCATCGGCACTACATATGGTTGTCTCTTTTTCTCATCCTTCTATGTCAACGTTCTTATTTTTCAACGAATACGTAAATATATGCGCTAGTGCAATGTTTTTATGTGATATTAGATTTGTTGACGTCTCCTTCTCGTCTTGAAACAGCACAATCTAATGACACCATACATTGACATTTGGAAAATGGATGTCTAGCTTTATGAGATGTCAGTAAGATGTCTATTTAATGTGTATTTATCATTGAGCGGTATAGAAGTGAACTGTATTATCCACGATGCCCCATCAAAGTTGGTGTTATATATGTATGATGCCCGCCAAATGGGCACTGTTTTTAAATGTCACGTAAATATGATAGCCGCCAGGAGAGGGTTAATTCAGCAAATAAAAGTAAATTTATTTTTATTTACACATGCGGTGAAGGTACATAGGTGTGACACATCGGAGGTTTATCATATAGGAACTATTTTATATATTTATTTATTTAATTTTATAAATTTAACATGTATAACAAATTCAGTTCTTGAATACATATTAACATATTAGATTAACATTTTTTTTAAATACTTTATAGTCATGTAGGATCTCACCAGTGAAGAGAAGCTCTTGAGTCTGATGAGGGAGCCACAGTTAACCTTCAATAACCTTAATACCTTCAAATAATTCTGCTTTTCAGATATACATATATAATTTGTCTATCCTGGTGTTTGTGATTGATTCTTTTGCATTTTTGTGTTGCAATTATCATAATTAATTTTTACGTTTTTATTTTCTCAGGGTGACGAGAAGTGTTCCATCATGTAACAGCTCCACCAGTCCTGCCTTACAGACAAACAGTGTATTGTTACGAGATCACTCAGTTCGAATGATGGGTTCTCTCACCAAATTATTGTGAATCTTGGGTCTGGAAGAATGTGCTTATCAATCTGTTTGCCGAATATCATTGTGAAATACACGCCAAAATATTAGCGACATACCTCTGCAGTTACAGATTGATACCAGACAAAATTGCAACACGTTTTTTCTCAAAATCACTAAAAAAAATGTTCTCTTTGACTTATAAACTCATTTACGACGCTGTTGCATATATGAAAAATTTTAATATCATATCTTTGAATCTATATCAATGTATGGCATGTATTTTAATATATTTTGAAACCAAATGTTATAAATTCTAATAAAATCGCCAACAGACCCAAGTGCGCAATTGTTCAACTGACTTCCTATTATAGGCTAACACTAGTAGTTTCGTACAATTTAAAGCACCATTAGATAATTAAGCTAATATCACCTCTAAAGGTACAAAGACAAGAAATTTGCGCTTCATACACTGCCGATTAATAATAAATTGTTCAAACTTTATCGAACATACCAATCAATTTTGGAAAAGTTTCAATTAAAGTCAATATGTTTTTTCGGCTTAAATAATTCATTTTGTTGAATGAATGACAGTAACTTTATTACCATTCATTAAAATTATTTTGATTTATCGTAACAACAAAATGGAAGGTAAAATTGGTTGCTGAAATATGTTTTGGAATTTTACTTACGTACGATCATTTTCATGATTGTTCTACATGTGTAATGTTTAAACATTCTGATTGATCTTGTCATTTAGCTAAATATATCTAAACAAATTTTGCAGTTCACTAGCAAAAATATTTATGTGTCGCCCGGTGACTGACGAGGAAATGAATTCTATTAAAGATATTTCTTTGATTGTAAATCTGTTGCTATCTGGCAGAAACAGCTAGCATTCAATAGGTCACCATAGAATGAGCTATGGGAGTAGGAACCAAAATCTCTCGATTGTTGTCCATGATGTATGCTTCCGCCATGTAGCTTCAGATTCGAGATAAAAAAAATCATTTAATAAACAAGTGCATTTATAGTAAGAAGAAAATATATTTTTTAGACTTATTAATAATTAAGTTGATGTTTTTGAATAATTTTTGTTGTGGATTTATCAAATTAAAACTGATACAATATATTACTTAAAAATTATAATTTCTTTCAATTTTTATTCCAATTTAATTACAATGTTTTGTAAAGTTCACTAATCATTAAGAATCTTCGTCAAATACATAATATGAATTGATTATTTGGCTTTACTTAAATCTGTTACATATGATTTAGTTTATTTCCTTTCAGAGTGTTTATAACAATTGTCCAGTGTATTTTTAAGCCATATCTAGGTGGATGGTCAATTAGAATTATGTTTCATTTATGTATTTAGAAAATTATTATTTTCGAGTAAGATTTTTAAACTAACATTTATTTTTTATTGAGAACTTCATTTGTATGTGAATTTTAAATAATTATTTAACAATCTCCAGACTATTGCGTACAGTGAACACAACTTACAGCAGATTCTCGTTTGTCTGAACTAAGCACAGGGACTTTGGTCGTTATAGTAGTTGGTTCAACAATTTAATTAAATATTACATTTCTCCAAATTTGTTTAACTAATAGGGACGTAAAAGAAGCAAGCCTCGTACAATACGCCCAACCTTCTAGTTTGGACCGGCATATCCTGTGGATCCTCGAAAACTCGTTAATAATTTCTTTCTAGTCCTAACCTCGTTATTACAGAAAAATTGAATGTCTAATTAATTTTTATTTATTTACAACTGCAATTAACTATTAAGTTAATTAACTTAATAGTTAACTGCAGTTGCACCCAGAATTTGCTGTAAAAAAATTACATGATTTGTGTGGGTTTCTTTCTATTTTTACAAAATTTAACTTTCTTATTTTTACACTAAGATAATTGAGAATATACTGTATTTTTTAAAGATTTTTAAGCTCATTGCTTTTTTATATGTTGAACCATTTTTATTATTTCCTTTTTACTTTGAGTTATGTGAGCAATTAATCTGCCGATAAATACATTCTGTTTACGTGTAATATGTGTTCGAAAAAATATTTAATATGAAAGCTTATATCTACTTTGCACATTGCAAAGTAATGTTGATGTAATCGTGTGATGACATTTCGGGACAATATTTCAACTGTCCTTTTAGTCGTCACATTACATAATTATTTTTATGTATTAAAAATAAATAAAGTAAACACATACTTTATTTAAAACTGTTGACTTTATTTTCCTCTTCATATCATTCAACCTTGCCCCTACCAGAATACCACGTCTCCAATAACTGTAGGTATTTTTAGGAGATCTTGATTTTAACATTCCTCTAATACTGTCTTTATACAGTAATAGCTCGTTAATACAAACAACTATAATTCGAAATTCGGTATAATTCGAAAAATTTAATGATATTTTATCCCCCTCAAATGAATTTTAATACAAAATGCTTCCTATAATTCGAAAAAATGGCTAATTCCAAATACGAAAAAAATTTCAGACAAAATTATGAAATTTGACACAAAAATCATTTGTGTAAATGTTAACATTTTCTCACCATTTGCTAGTGTTTTTATACCTGCGCTGACGGAAATGATCGCTCACGGGCCTTTGATCATCTATATGACAGTAATAAAAGTCGTAAAACATCCCCAACTGGCCGGTGGCCGCGCGCACAGGGTAAGGCTGTTTAAGGGTACGCGCGCACTAGCGTTTTTTCGCCGCGCGGTGAAAAAACGCTGCGGCATAATGTCGCACCGCAGTGTTGTAACAAAGGCTTTTGAATCGTAGTGCGCGCACTTAGCGGCAAAATAACGCAGCGGCGAAAAATCGGTGAAATGTTACAACTCGCTTGCGGCGCGGCGGTCAGCGGCAAAAAAACGCATATTTTTAAAGTCATGACCGCGCGCGCTACGCGCTGTTTCGCTGTACCATATATTTTATGTGAAAGAACAATGGGCTACAAGCAATAATTCTGCTGATCTAGATGAAGATTTTAATATTGAAATGCTAATTACGAAAGTTGAAAGAAGACCACCATTGTATGATATCACTTCAAAAGAATATAGTGATAGAAACATTAAACATTTCTGAATGGAGTATTTTTATATGTGATAGAAGGTCCAACTAGTTTTAAAAGTTCATAAAAACATTCTTTATTCATTCGATAATATTGGAAGAATTTTTCGTTAAGTTCACCAAATATTTTAAAGAACTGCCCGTAAATGATCAGCGGCATTATGCCGTAGGGCGCGTGCCTGCTGTTTTCGCCGCGCGTCAAAATGTCGCAGGTTTTTTCGCCGCGCGACGAAAAAACGCTAGTGCGCGCGTACCCTTATGACGGCTGTTTTATGATATCCCGCCAAAAGACGAGATTAGTTGAAGTTTTGTCGCCAGTTTTGGAGTTTTAAATTGTTACATCTTTGTGTTTTATTAAGATTGAAAATATATCGCGTGAAAACATTATGTCATTGACTTTTTTTTGTGCTTTTATCTGTGATTTCCGTGAAAACTTTCGATATTTTAGTCTCTTCATTTACGATTTTAATATATTTTTTGTTATTTGATAAGTGTGAAGAATATTAGACATTTTATTACGTTCACGTGTTAGATTTTAGTTATTTTCGCATTTTATTTTGACTAGTGTTTCGTTTCAAATTAAAATGGCGTCAGCTCGCAGCGCGTACAAAACTTTTAACTATTTCTATGAAAATGAATTTGATTAAAGACGTGGACAGAAAAATTGAGAAATAAGGGCAAGATTGCGTAAAATATGGTATCGCCAATTCGACTGTTTCAACAATTCTAAAAAATCGCGCCAAAATTGAAAAGCGCAGTGAAGTGATGTACAATATTTGCTGTTTTCATTTTTTCTGTTTTAAAATTGAATTGATGTCTCAAGATCACATATCAAAGTAAATTATTTTAATTTTATTGAAACAACTGACAAAAATGAATGCAATATTGGCCAAATAAATGTGTTTAAAAATACATGTTAAAAAATGCATTTGTTTGTACACTTGGAAATGTTTAGAAAGTGTGTTGATGGTTTAAAAACTTCCTACTAATTCTACTTCCCTAATTCGAAATTCGAATTTTTTTGTTGAATTTCGGTCCCCTGAATTTCGTATTAAAGAGCTTTTACTGTATTATTTTAACTATCAGTTTGGTGGATTTGTTTGTTGATGTTTCAAAGAATGAGCTTGCCATCAAGGACCGGTTGTATCAACTTGGATTTTAGTTGACAATGAAAGTTAAAACTGCGGATCTCATTTAAGCTGGTGCGTGTGCACACGCAATCTGATTGACATCTGTCATCGGAAATCGTTTTTATTTAATTTTTCGACATTGTTATTTGACATTCCAAATATACAATATTACATATATAGGACGCCACAGATTTTTCTGACGATTAAATGATTCTATATTACCTATATCGTTAACAGGAAAAGTTTTTTACTTAGACCTCGAACAAATGGATTTTTCCATAATTTTAAATTAATTTTTTCATTTGGCATTGCTGACAATAAATTTGTTTTCTGCATCCATCAGGTTCTGATAACTTTATTTTTACATATCGACGGCTCCTACGTATAATATCGTAACCCACAAATCGACGATTTTGAGTTTTTTGTGTATATACATGTGTATTTAATTATATCTTTAATTCCAAGAAAGAAAAAAAAATATTTTGCAATAAATAACGTTTTATTATTATAAATAAAAAAAAAATTCATTCTAGGAATTAAATATATAATTAAAAACATATGAAATACACAACAAACTCAAAATCGTCGCTTTGTGGGTTACGATATTATACGTAGGAGCCGTCGATATGTATATGCTAGAGTTAGATGAGAAGGTGGGCAGGTTATGTATCCGCATTACTGTTTCTTCGATTGCGGATAGGGTGAGTCGTTGCCGACACTACAATGTCGAAAAATTGAATTTAATCGAGATCTGCAGTTTGAACTTTCATCGCCAACTATAATCCAAATTGATACAACGGGCCTTTAATAGCTAGCTCATCCTTTGAATCATCGAACAATAAAATGGCCCTAAGTGTCACCTTTTTAATAGAGAATATCGACCACACATCTACGTAAAAAAATTAAAGGAAATTATAAATATAATTATAAAAATAAATAAGGAAATTAAGAATTTTATGTACCGTGACCAGTAACATCAACAAATAAAACCTTTTAGGCTGGCCGATCACTACTCGGGCACATTGATGCTTTGCCGCTTGCCGCTCGTATCGTACCGGAGGCCTAAGAGCTAATTGCTTCCCCTCATTATTTTTTCTACCTGTTCTCACTCGAACATTGATACTTGTTCAGTTTTAACTTTCAATGTGTTGTGAGATTATGTTTACAGAATCGATCTCGAATGAGGACCAACAAAATAATAATTATTTTGTTTTTCTTGATTAATAATAAAAATATAACATATTAATTTTTTTATCAAAAAATAGTTCGTTAAAAAAAACATTTTTGTATTAATTATTTTTTTCAATAAGTGTATAAGAAATACTAAAAAGGATTTTTAACATATATTTATTTTTTGTCCTGTTTAAAATATTTAATATGAAGTGAAAAGGGATTAAAAAACTATAACAAAATCTGACATAAATACAAGAAAACTATTATTTTAAAGGTGTTCTGTTTAATTTTCACCATCCATTTTGACGTATTCAAAATGTATAGTAAAAACTTTATTCTTTTTCCTTAGACTTTATCTCTCCACTGCTGGATGTAGGCCTCTTCCATTTTCCTCCACTCATCTCTGTTTCTCCCCCTTCGCATCCAGGTTCTTCCTGCTTGCTGGACTATGTCATCAGACCACCTTTTGGGAGGTCTTCCGATGCTTCTCTTTTTCATCCAGGGCCTCCACTGTAGGATTCTGGGTGCCCATCTAGTATCCTCCTGTCGAGCCATATGCCCAGCCCACTGCCATTTTAGTTTCGCAATACGGTCCATAATATCGACAACTTTTGTTCGGCGTCTTATTTCTTCATTTCTGATTCTCGAAGGTGAAAACTTTAAAAATATTTAATGCTTGCGATTGAATCAATTTGATTTCATTTTCGAAATCAGAACATTCAACTATATTGGGATACATGCCCTTGAGAAAAATTAATATGGGCATATTCTTAACATATGCCCCTTATATTGACAGTCCCTATATAAACTCTTGATGGTACGCACAAGCGCTGCGCACCAATCTCGACGCTATTTTTGAATTCTAAAAAATGTTGAAAGCACACTGGCTATCACACGGAATTAAAAAATAGGGTGGGTCTCCGCCTCGCGTTATTAGAAATCCACCGTGGTAAATATTTTTTACCACACGTGAAGACCAATGAATTTAAATTATAAGAAAAAACACAAAAATCTAACACTTAGCAAAAATAAAAAAATAAAACGCTGTTTTTTCACAAAATTCGGCTTCGCGAACGGGCAGAGTAACGATGTAAAAAATGGTCAGAAAACTGAGGATGCCCGTCCACGAAACCATCCTTTATTTATACCCCTAAAACTAGACATAACGGGATTTTAACGGTCGAAATCGGATTAGTGAGAGTGGAGAGATGCATCTTACTTTCGCCCAGAGGCTGCGCGTGGTGACCCGAAAGCCGCTGTGATACCGTGCAGCGGTCGGAGTCGGCGGCCAATTTCGGCCGATCTTTTATAGATATCTCGTGAAAGAAAAGGAGTACATTTGCCATTTAAATACCAAAATGAACGCCTGACACATCCGCGTGTGAACTACATTATGACAGGTACGCCTGGATGTGTCAGCGTTCGTAAATCGCCTTAGAAGGGGCGATTTCGAATTTAAGATGTATCTCCTCTCAGACCAATCCAATATCAATTTTTATGACGAAATCTAATAGGAAATGACATGCCGATTGCGGTGATATACGACATGTCGGGTTTGGTTAAATTTAATATCACTCATCTCGGTGATATTTTGCGAGTTACTGTTAACGTGCGTTCTATAAAACGCCATAAAACTCGACGTTGGCTATTGGCCGGTCCAGGCGGCTGACTATGCTGTTATCTACGGACAGCCATACGACCGCTGGGGGATCTATTGCGCTGTTAACAATTTAACTGCCAAAGATGATAAAAAATATGTTTAAACAATTATGATAGCAGCCCTGGGCAAGGGAATCTGCTCATTTTTAGATTAAATAACCAAACCCTTTATCTCCCATTAGTTTTCGAAATTAAAAGACCGCCAAACCCCCGTTTATTAATACAAAAAATACATATTACATAAAATAAAAGTTACAACTATGTACATACAACATTTAAATATAATATAGGTGTAAAAAAAAGTCAAAAAATACAATGCAGGTTACAAAGAAAAAATATACAATTAATTACAATATTTAAATATAGCATATTACATTCACAGACAAAAAAATATTAAATAACCGGTTCCGCGATTGCCGAGAACGACGGATACTTTTATTTCAAATGTTCTCCGGTCAATCGCGGAAGAAACCATTACATATAAATTTATTCAATAACTAGGTCAGACTAAAATTAGTTAATTATATTCATAGTAAAATGACAAACAATTTTCACTATTATGTACGGGCTGTGGAATTTATCATTATTATTAAAAATACCCGTGCGGTGAATGACTCACGACCCTCGCGGCGGGTAGGACCCACCCCCCACTGGCGCCATGGCAGGGGGCGGGCGCCCGCCTCGGCCAGTGATGCATTCATTAAGAAAAGAACAATAAATAACAAGATGGCGGCGGTGGCAATTAAGCCCTCGCTCCGCCTACCGCCAATTCTAAGAATTTCTGACCACTAATTACACTTTCATTCATAATATTACTTGACCCACATTTCTATTATTATGCACACTCATATTTCCTGCGTGAACACTATAAAATTGTAAACTTTGTAACATTGAATAAAACATTGTATTACACACACTATTGTTTTGTTTTCATTTCGCGCTCGGCGAGACTATGGAAATTAGGTCCTGTGCGGAACACTATCAAAAATACATTATATATAGAAAATACTCCCAAAAAAATGTTTCTGTATTTTTTAAAGAAAAAACTAACATAAAAGCAGATAGATATGCTCATTTTGTGTGTAAAGGCATACTTCAAACAGCTGTCCTTTAAAATGTGTGTAGATGTTTTTACAGAGACCATCAGAGCGATCTTATTTAAGAGAATGATAATACATACCGGGTTAGAAAGCCAAAAGGGTGTTTGTGATTATTTCAAACTTTACAGGAGAGCAAAAAAAAGTTTTGTTAATGTTTATTTTATTATTAAACGATTTCCATATTTGTTAATCGAAAACACATATGGGAATCGTTAAATAATAAAAGAAATATCGGCAAAACATTATTTTGCTCTCCTGTAAAGTTCAAAATAATCACTAACGGCCTTTTGGCTTTCTACCCTCGATATCTTGAGTTCCACGAGATCTCAATATTACTATGCCTCTGAAGTCATATCATTGCAGTCGCACACATTCCACATGTAAAGCCGGGAAAAAGTATAATTGAAAGTGAAGAAATTGATCTAGAAGAAATGATGAGAAAAAAGTCAGATCTAGATAAAAATATAGCTCAACCAAACTTCCAAAATTTAAACCAATTCAACCAAAGAGAAAGGAGTCAAAAGTCAGAAAAAATAATGACGATGGTGAAATATCCCAAAGTAACATTAAAAGTGAAAATGTAAGCATAGATCTGCCAGAAACTCAACCTCAGACTTCAAATTAAAAATAAAAACCCCCTGGTAGCTTTAAATAAAATAATTTGCAACATTTTTTTGACTTAATTTAAAGGTAAGAGTAAGAGTGCATCTGTATCGAACAATGGTTTGTGAATCATGCAATCACAATTATGATCATGTATTTGTAGCTTATCTAAGTGTTAAGGTAAGTACCTTATTCTTTTTACAGGCTGGTATACCTGTAGCGTTAATCACAAAATATGAACATGACATTGTACCATAGACAAGAGATGCAATATACGTTTTCTATGTTCATATTATATTTCACTTTTCTATGGTCAATACTGTGTCTATGGTTCACGGCGTCAGCTTCTTGTGTTGTGGTCTCGTCGAAGTTTTTTGTAAAAAGTTTTATTCGAAACTGAAACGCTGTTAAATATTAATCAAACCTTAAAGACACGCGCACACGATGGCGCACTCTTCGCCGGAAAGTAAGTGAATATTAAGTTACTTAACGTTTTGCTTTATATTTTTGTTCTAATCTGCAGTGCTCCATTGCGTTCTGTGATTTGACATCTTGATTAGAAATAATATTTTCGTTTATTTACATTGCGGCTGCTACTGGCATGTGTCTTTTTATTTTTTATTCTTTTTTTTCTAATCACCCTGCCACTTTCTTAATTCTTTTGAATGTTCGTTTGCCAGCCGCAACAATATTTCACAATGTTCTATTTTTACTCTTCGAATTATCGTTAGTTTTTCTTGACTTATTTATATTTGCAGGTATGTGGATCAAATTTTTCTCCGATGCGGGTCTTCCTTCGGGCATTGGTGCAACCTATGCACTCACATTTACCGATAACCGAATTCAGATGAACATGCTACTTGATCTGAA